>LPNX010198694.1:372946-467006 GCA_001517045.1 Pseudotsuga menziesii | reverse complement strand
TTCTATATTCCACGAACCCACATTATAACATGCCTCCACAATACATTGATGCAATCATATCTCTATGATATTGTAACAAACTATATATCAAATCGAACCATAATCCATTGCCAAGCCACAACATAAACTATATTCTGTATGCCATGAACCCACATTATATGCCATGAACCCACACAATTTTAGATCCGTCGCTTAAGCGACACTTAAGAAGATAGCCGTCGCTTAAGCGACACTCAGGAGGATAGATATTTTGTGCCGTCGCTTAAGCGACACTTAGGAGAAATTCCGTCGCTTAAGCGACACTTATCCCCACCATTTAAAAAAAAAAATAATCTTTCTGATTTTTGGCACGGTCAAAAGAAAAAATCCATGCGCCGTCGGAAAAAACCGTCGGATTTTGGATCAAAATCTAGTAGTGGATGTTGAGGAGACGCCTCATTTCATAACTTATCTTAGTTAACCTAATTATTAATTATTTAATTATTATCTTATTTTATGTTCGTTATAGGCACACAACCTCATAATGCTTTGATTGGGTGAAGGCACCAACTCCAACTCAACTAAAGGGAGATGTCCTCCTGTAAGTATATTTTCTGAAGTGGATGGAAGTTCCTTAGGGTTGTTCCGAACAGGGATCCATCCTTGATCCTCACCAACTACATCATTTTGAATTTCCTTGGTTTTTTCTTCTATGAAACCTTCTTGTTCATACACTTCTTGTTCCAGATTCAAAGCTTCTTGAGTTATGGCCCTTTCTAACTCATCAATCTTTTCTTAGATATCCTTCTCCTTCTTTCTCTTTTTTTCTTCTTTCTCTATCCTGGAAGCTTCTTCTTCTTTTTCTTGCTGCTTCTCTTCAGCTAAGAGTTTTCTCGCACCTTCTGCCAATCTTCAGGCAGTCTCTTCTTTTACTTTTCTAACATCTTCCTCCTCCTGTCTCTTTGGTTCTATATTGATGCTTCCACTGCCTTTATCCCCACCTTCTATGGTATTCAATTTCACCTGCTTTTTCAATGCGGTCAAGCTGTAAATGTTCCTATACATCTCTTCTTCTTTGTCCATGTAGTCAACATACTCAAAATTTACTTTGAGTGTTGCCTTATAGGCTGCAACCTTATCTTGAGAATCATTCTGGTGAAAGTTCTTTTCACCAAAATGGAAAATTTATAGCTCCTTAACAACTTTGGGGGCATTATTGACCTTGATAAACTTGTAACTACCCACATAGAAGGGTAATGGTGGGAACATAACCTTCTTTAGATCGAACATGTGGCTTGCAAATCCATTCAGGAAAACTTGTGTAATAGCTTCTTTGTGAACTATATAATCTGTTGCATACTTTGGTAGCAATGAGGGTGCTGTCGTTCCCCCATACGTCCTCAAATACATGCCTTCTTTTGAGAAGAAGTAATCCCCATATTCTTTAATAGACTCCAAGGCTCCCTCATATAGGAATGGGCATTCTTTTAGAAAAATCAGCTTGTATAAGGGCATCAGGAATTCCTCACAGATCATATTATAGTGATTATGATATTTGTGAGACCCCGACATCTGGTAAGCTGTATATATAGAGGATTTCCCTCCCTTCCATGTACACTTTATCCCTTCAAATTGGTTGTGGTAAAGTATGCAGTCCACTAAGAAGGAAGACATATTAAATTTATACTTGCTAAGGTGCAAACCTTCTTGGGGTGCTTTGATAGAGGTGGACAAATTTTTGGCTATTATGCCAACCCAGTTGAAGAATGTTCCTTTCATAGCTATATGGTAGATCAGTGGGATCCACCCAAACTTGTAGAACTTCCTATCAGATCTGCCATAAAATCACCCGCTGTTGCAGTTTGAAACAAAATAATTTGTCTGTTGTAGCGGCTTAGAACTTAACCAACCATCCGCTATAGCGGGTCAGAAGCGCATTTATGGCTTAGTGAAAAAACAAACCTCTTGAAACTTTTCCATGATAGAAACAAACCATAAATTCTATATTTCAAACTTAAAGTGCCTAAGAAGCAAAACTAAGATTTTAAAGGGGGTCCTAAAAAATGTAATTTTTTTTTTGGGATAGTTGCATCAACAACAATTGACGACTGGTTGGTGAGAACAAATCTCTGGAAAAAATGACTTTTAAAACCAAAATCTACTTTATGGTATTCTGTTAAAAAAATTATTCCCAAACCTCTCAAGATTTCTTTAAGATGTCCAGATCGTTCCAGGAGTGCAAGATTTAGAACTTTAACATTGATTATGGTCCACTAGGATAAGGTACCTAGGGATTCCAAAAGTCTCGATAAATATTATGAGGAAAATATATGGGGTTCATTTACTTTTGCATTCATATTGCTTATAGCTTGGACACCATAGGATCGTAACATAGTATGGACATACATGTTTGTTTGTTCCTCATTCCCATGCATTTTGCATTCTTATGATGCTTCTGAATTTTTTAAACTCGATTTAGGTTCTTCCATCCATAGTGTCCTTTTGTGTGAAATATAGTTTTCTTTAAGCTCACAGATGGAGAAGAACCTCTGAGCAATCTAATCTAATACTGATGTTATTTAGTATGTCTTTTGATGTATGCTTTCTTTCTGGGAGATTTGACTCTTTTTATCCTTTTGGATTTTATTTGTGACATGGGACCATTTAAATACTATACATCTTTCCACTCTACTTCCTCTTCGTGGGTCCTTTGCTGTTATCTTCCTAGGACAAATTTTAATGTGTAGTGAATGGAGCCCCAAAATAGTATTCTAGACTCTTCTAACCTTCATTATTTGATAGGGGTTAAAACAGGCTTTCAATGTGTTCATAACCTCCCTTCATATAGTATACCAACTTAAAGAATCTGAATCATTTTATATGTATATTTAATAAGCTTCCTTTTAATCAAAATATTTGCAGATTTCCTAAAATTCCAATGTTCCCCAAATGCCAAAGGTTGTGCTGGTTTATTTGAAAACTAAAAATAAATCAATTAAACAAACTGAAATAAATCAAATTCTAAGAAATAAAA
The DNA here is from genome assembly GCA_001517045.1 of Pseudotsuga menziesii. NCBI lineage: Eukaryota > Viridiplantae > Streptophyta > Pinopsida > Pinales > Pinaceae > Pseudotsuga > Pseudotsuga menziesii. The sequence goes on along the minus strand of LPNX010198694.1, from coordinate 463,993 downwards.
TGTAAACAAGGAAAACTAACTACAAATAAAATATACAACAATCAAAGGTTTATTTATGTACAGAAAGAAAATCAAGGCATTAAGTAAAATAAGGTTTGAGAACCAAACCATTAATTGTGGCAGATTCTCTTCCCACCTATGCAAATCTTGTAACTTGTAAGTCGAGGGGCCTAATATTTCTGCAATCTGAAATGGGCCTATCCATAGATGTTGAAACTTAGTATGCTTGCCCTTTTCATCATGCGGTTGATCCCACTTCAGAACCAAATCACCTACTTCAAACTCTTTCTCGTCGGACTTATGTTTGTCAAACCATATTTTCACAATCTCTTGCTGATGCTTAGACCTTTCCTTGGACTTGCATCTAGACTCTTCTAATTTCAAAAGAGTGTTGATTTGGGCTTGCAAGACTTCACTATTAGATCCTCTAGATGCTTGGGCTAGTTTAGAAGAAGGAAATAAACTATTAGGGGGTAGGATAGCTTCTTTTTTGTAGACTAAGGTGTAGGGTGACACACCTAATGAGTTCTTGGGTGTGACTTGATCAGCCTGAAGTTCATTTGGAAGAGCTATGTGCCAGCTCCTTTGGTTTTCTATGATGGTCTTCTTTATAGTTCTAATTAGATTCTTGTTAGTAGATTTAGCTAACCCATTACCTTGTCGATAATAGTTAGGAGAATAATGCATTTTAAATCCTTTCTCATTTGAAAATGTAGTAAGTCTAATAGACGAAAAATAAGATGCATTATCGAAAACCAAGGAAATTGGAACCCCGGACCTGGTCATAATATGGTATTGCAAAAAATTCATGATTGCATCTTCATTTACTTTCCATAACAGGATGGATTCCAGCCATCTGGTGAAGTAGTCTGTTTCCATGAGGATATATTTGTGTTGTAATGAGGAATTTGGATTAATCTCTCCAATAATTTCAATCCCCCATTGCTTGAATGGTTTAGAAATAATAACTGGTTTTAATGGCCCGACTCCTTTCACTTGTATCCCACCACTTCTTTGCCATGTATCACATTTTCTAACATAAGCATGGGAAACCTTGGACAACGTTGGCCAATAATATCCAGCCCTTAGAATCTTATGAGCTGTAGTATCTCTTGAAAAATGACCTCAGGAAGGGTCATCGTGCAATTATTTAACTACTTTGGCTGCATATTCTCATTCTAAACATTTGAGGAAAACTCCATCATATTTTTTTTTCTGAACAATACTCCATTGATTATTTGGTAAGATGCGGACTTTAAGTGCAAGTCCCTTCTCTGCTTGGAATTCCAGTGTTCGGGTAAATAACCCTATTAGAGATAGTGAACTAAATCTCAATACCATGATTCTGGGGTTGTAAATATGGGACACACATCAACCATGTGCAGCTTCATCTCATTCTCCCATTCATTCTCTTCATTGTCTTGGCTTTCAGCCATTAATTTGCAAATCCCCTGTCATTTGACAATAGTTGCTGGCTTAAAATCCAAGTCATACTCTTGCAAGGTTGTGACCCATTTTCCTCTTTGTTCTCCTAACTCTTTCTGTACAAAAATATTCCGTATTGCCAGGTGAGGCATAATAACTTTGGTCCTATTTTTTAGTATATATGGACTAAATTGCTTTACCACCTTGAACACCACATATGCTTGTTTATCAATAGTGGGGTAATTCAACTCAGCACCTTATAGTCCAGTGCTCATGAATGATATAGGTTACTTGTCTCCCCCTTCTTCTTTCTGCGTAAGCACTGCTGCTAAAAATTTGTCTGAAGAAAAAGTGTAGAAAATGAAATCTTTCTTGAAATTTGGACTTTTGAGAGAGGGAACATGAGCTATTGTTTCTTTGATTTTGTTGAATATGCCTTTCTCTAAGTCAGTCCCTTTAAACTGAACACTTTTCTTCATCATTTGTTGTGGAGGTTTGACTATCTAAGAAAAATCGGGCACAAACCTTTGCACAAAGTTTATGGCCCCCATAAAAGATCGTATTCCTTTCTTATTGTGGGGAAAAGAGATATGTTCTATAGCTTTGATCCTTTCTGGGTCTATTGATATCTCTTTCTTAGAAATTATATGATGCAAAATATTTCTGTCTAATACAACTAACACACATTTCTTTGGATTTAGAGAAATACCGTATTTTCGACAGCGTTTGAAAATTTGTTTTAAATGAAACATGTGTTCTTCTCTTTTTTTCGAAAAAACTGTAACATCATCCAAATAAACTACCACACTTTGGCCAATCAGCTCGCAAAAAGATACATCCATGGTCCTCTAGAAAGTTGCTCCAGCATTGATAAGTCCAAAGGGCATCCTTCTATATGCAAAACTCCCCCACTTAGTTCTAAAAGTAGTCTTCAAACTGTATTCTTCTGCTACCAATACTTGGTTATATCCTGAGAAACCATCTAGTACAGAAAATAATTCCGATACTGAGACCATTTGCAATATCTGTTCCATTGGCAGGACTGGGTAGTTATCTTATCGGAGGCACGATTCAAGTTTCTGAAGTCCACACAAAGTCTAATCTCAACATACTTTTTCCTTACTGGTACTAAATTTGAAATCCATTCCAAATGTCTGAATTTAAAAATAATTCTTGCATCGAGCAGCTTCTTCACTTCGCTTTGAATCAAGGGTTCCAACTTTGGATGCATATTTCTTAATGGTTGTTGAAATGGATTGACTCCTGCTTTGATTGGAACAACATGTTATATAATTTGGGTGTCATATGTCTTAAGATATTCATATGTCCAAGAAAAGACGTCTTTGTACTATTTAAACAAGTTAATGAATTTATTCCTTTCTCTAGGTGAGCAACACTTTCCCAAGCTTACATATTTAGGCTCAGCTTCTGATCCCAAATTTACGACCTCAAATTGTATAGATGAGCTATGTGTTTCAAAATTAGTTGGTCTTCTAAACTTGTTATTTAGATCGAACATTCCTTCTAAATTTTTGACTCCTTTGGGCAGGAAATTTCCACTTTGAAGGTTTTCTTGATTTTCTTCGTCATCAATTACGGCTCCCTCGAAATTCTCATCATTTGTCAGAAATTCTAAGATCTGCAGGTCGTCATCAATCACTCTTATATTTGTGATGTTATCTGGTACAGAAAGCCTAAAAATTAATTCAATAGAACATCGATTATTAGTTGGAACCACTATGGCGACTGACGTAGTTAATAAATCAATAGCTGCATTTTTCATCCTAGGAATTGAAACTATATTAAATGCATCGAAATTCATTAGCAGGTCCCTGAATTCACTAGTTTGGTAACCTTTTAGATGTGGGGATAGACAATGGATTGTATTTCGAACTTGTTGGACAACAATTTCAGAATCTCCATAGACTTTTAATTTCTTAACCTTGAATTCAAGTTCCTTTTTTAACCCTTGTATTAACGCTTCATATTTGGTTGTATTATTTGTGCATTCAAATTCTAATTTACACAAAAGAAAATGTTTATTTTTTTATGGATCCATCAAGATACAACTAGCTCTTGATCCTTCCTTCATTTTTGAACCGTCAAAGTACAGTACCCAAAACTTATCTGCTAATTCTACTGAACTATTGCTACTTTCTACATCTAAAACTAAAATAACTATGTTACAATCAACTTTATCAGCTCATGAAAACTGAAGGAGATCGGGTTGTGAATCTGATCCATTATCGACTTCTTCAACTTGGTAATTCCCTGGTTCTAGCTCAATGAAATAATTGCCTAGCACTGGTTGTGAAAAATTTACCAGCTCATTCTTCCTTTCTAATTGTGTCACATTATGTCTCATATGCGGCTCTCTCATTACTTTAATCTGATTTTGACATCCCGGATAGGGTAACCATAAATGGGACCAATCAGTTGCAAAGTATTCATCTAGTTTTGCAGACCAGTCTCAGCTCAAGATTAATCCATAAGTTTCTGGTATGTTAGCCACCATGATGTCTATAAATTGGCACACTCTCTCATCTGCAGATAAACGTATCAGCACGTATTCCATTTCTCCTACCACCTTCACAGTTGTTCTATCCAACTGTATTGTATTTCCATTAGATGGCTTATGTTGGCCATTTATCCTTTTACATACCGAAAAAGGAATAACATTTGTAGATGCTCCTGAATCGACCAAATAGTTGTGCACATTATGATTGAAAATATCATATGTAAAAAGAAAAGGTAAATTTTTGGATTTGGACTTTCCCCCAATACTGGCTTCACTGATTTCTGCTTCAGACTGAACGTTTTATTGGGGTTTACTGGTTGGTGGGTTTAATGCTTCCATAATTTTCTTCTTTTGCTGGGGTAAACTACACATCTCAAACAAAGAAATATTGGCCTTGGTCTTCTTGATGTATTTTATTATATCATACCCCATCTCACAGTTCATTGAGTTTTTCTTCAGACCTTCTACTTTTATTTTAGTATCCTTTATAGGCTTACTAACAGTTGGATTATTCTGCCTCGTTACGACCAAATCAGGTATAAGTTGGGTCTGAGTGTTATTTCTGACTTTCTTCAAGTTTTTTCAAATTATTTTAATCTTGGGAAATAGTGTGTTATCTTCAATTATTGGACCCTTTCCCCTGGTTGTGACATTACATCTGACATCAGTATCTCTTCATTAGGTTCTTCTTCTTCTAAACCCAACATAGGTGCACAATCCCATTGGACCATGGTAGTCTCTTCAGGTGTCTCTTCAGTTTCGTGAATTTTTTCTTCCTCATCCATAGGCTCGGTTAATTTAGAATCAATTAATGATTCATAACTAAAGTCATAGAATCAATCCACTGTGGGAAACGTTTCTCAAAGTGGGGCTATTGATGGAAAGTGCAGAAGTTATCCATCCCAACCTCAGTGAGATTCATGATAGAAGGACTGTGTGTAGGAGTTTGAGAGGAACTACTTTCATCTTTTCTCTTATAATAGGGATTGAATTGCTTCTTATCTTCTCTCTCCTTTTCCATAACAATAATATTATTGGACAACTTTTGGACCACCTTGACTACTCCTAATTCCAATTCATTCGATCGCTCATCCTTGGGTCTGGTCAATAACAGAGGCTTCTTACTACTAAAGGTCTTTGTTTCTGGCTCCACTAGATACTTGTTTACACTTTCTAGCTCAGCTTCTATCTTCTCAAACTCTTCATATGTTGCACCCAAAGTGGCTTTAACTTATCTTTAAGAAAACATGGCCATTTCAGGGCTAAGAGCCGATGTGTAATATTCGATTAAAGTATCTTCAACGAGTTTTATGGCTGCATTGAAATTGTTTAAGTGGGTAGCAATCCTATGAGTAAAATCTTGCACTTTTTCTTTCTTTTCCCTTTTTAGAGCCAATAGTTCTTTCATCAAGGCAACAGTATTTCTTTGGCTACAAAAATGGTTTTTAAACATTCTTTCAAAATTGCCCCAATCTATGATTGAATTGGCCTGTAAGCCAAAATACCATGACGTTGATTTCCCTTCGAGATTATGAGGAAAAAGCCTACAAACCACATCTTCATGTTCAACTGCCAGTGCTTCCAAAACTAGGAAAAAACTCTGTAAATGGTCGTCCATAGAGATGCCTTCCCCAGGGTCAAATCTAGGCAACGATTTTTCATAATTCTGTGGCAAGGCATGCATTTGAGGGGCTAAGTTTAGTGGTGTTGTAGCCCTGCAAGCTAATGCAGGTGGATTAGGATGATTTGCATTAGGATTCAGAGTTACATTTCCAGCCATGATCTGTTTAGGAGACTGAGGTGGAGATTATAAAGGTGAAAAACACGGAGATTCTGTTCCTAACTGATTAAGAGGTTGAACAATTTCTTGCAAGGTTAAATCTACCAACTCTTCAAAATCACCCACTAGTACTGAATCTTCTATGTAAGGGCATTCTCTTCTGCTAGCTTGTCTTCTAGGTAGGTCAAGGATAATCAGTAGTCCTCCAAGCTTCTTTGTGTACGACCTTGTGATTCTTATTAAATGATCAACTACTTCGTTGGAGATGAGATAAAGGTATTCATGATTAAATTTTCTTTTAGGACTAGGTCTCTTGGGAAAACTAGTTTCGGAACTGTCACCGGTAGAATGTTCTCGATAAAACATATTTCCTCAACCAGCCATGCATTGGAGGCCCTCCTTCTAGCACCAAAACTATTGATTCTTGGAAAATATGAGGTACTGATAGTAGGGATTCTCCCCAACAACCACTCCCAATTATCTCATTTATTGTTTGGTATGGGGAATCCGTTCAATTTACAGTCCAGTTACCATAGAGTTATGTAATGGTTTAAATCTTTTTTACCGGTTGCGGCCTGGTCCACTGTTTATGTGATTTTTTTATGTTTTATAAATGATATGCTAGTGCCTAAATTAAATGCAAATGATCAGGAATAAAAAGGTTCACAATGTGATGCGTAGGTTCTTACCTCTCGTCTGATCTCCTTTGTTCCTAAATCATAGAAAGAAAATAGCAGCTAAACTAACTAATATAATTCTAACTAACCTATCCCCAGGGAGTAAGATAATTATTTGTATGAGTAATGTACTTTATTTTATGCACACATAATTTTACAGATAACTGATATAATTCATAATACATGGAACACAGCAGAAAGATTAACATAGAGATAGCTCATTGTTTATTAAAGAATTCATTACTCATTTGCTACACAAGATTCAAAACAGGGAAATAAAATCATTCACGACTAAGAAATAGTTCAGAGTTAGAACAATCTCACAAATTTGCATAGTCAGCCAACACAGAAATAGTTTTATCTAGCCATCCACAAAACATGCATTTGAAACTCAACAGCTCCTTCTCCAGCAGAGAATTTGATCCTCTTTATTATAATAAGAAATAGTTTCTCTTACAATAAGTATTTCACATGAGAAATCTAGAAAAGTCCCTTTCTTACTCGACTTCATCTACATTATTACATCTCAAAAAGACTCTTGGTTTTCCTGCCCCTTGGGATTCCTTTACATTCGGTTACAAAAGATTTATCTTTTAGTGCATTCACTAATTAAGAGATGAATACAAAAATTATTACAAATATATTTCCATGTGTCAAAAATACAAAACACTTAAATGGGCCCAGTCAACTCCGCAATGAATTGCTTCCATGCCTTAGCACCTGAAGCAATTATCTCAAACTTGGATGGCTCCAAGAATCTGACCGTGACTTCATGTTTGGAAGCCTGATCCCTTATTTCAACCATCCTTGCTGGGACTATTCAAAATTGATCCTCTAAAAGGCAGTTACTAACTGCAGCTTGATCAATCACATTTTTAATCACCCTTTCATCTAAGTTCTTTATCAACTATATGCCAACCTCATCCTCCTGAAATATGACATGTAATTGCTGCAAGTGTTCTTCATGAGGTGGAATATTGCCCAGCCTCCTCTTAGATGATGTATGAAATCTATTGTAGGTGGTGAGTCCTTTCTTATAAAATTCACTGCATTTATTTATTTTCTTATGGACTGCCTCTATCAATTTTTCAGCAATTCTATTGATGAAACCTATCAGTTCATACTCAGGTTGCAATCTTTCAGGAGTTTTGACTGGTGTGTTCTCCAGAGGCTCCTTGGTCGTTTCCAACCATGTCAATCATCCTTGAATGACTTCTACAATGTATTGAGTTTTGTGTTTGAACTCTGTAGTGGTGCCTTAAATTTCCTGCAACCGATCTTCTACTTGTTTGACTTTGAAGACTTTTGCCGCGATCTGAACCTACATATGATATATCTTATTTCTGAGAAAAGGAACATGCTTTGTTATAGGTGTTATATCCGTCCTTTGTTCATTTTATACCTTCAACAACACCTCCAAAGAACTCTTCGGAGCTTCTAATCCTACCACTTTGGCTTCATATTGTTTTTCTCATTGATCAGCCGTAGACTTCTATGCTTCCATCTCTACAATTTTGTTTTCCAATTCTCCTTTCTCCATGCTATGGTTCATGTTTGACAGCTTCAAATTATCCGTCTCTTCTTCTAGAACTTGATACTCTTGTTGAAGCTTTTCATAGTATGAAAGCGTATCTTCATACTTTCTCTTAGATTCTATGCAAACTATTTCTTCCTTCCTCCATACCTCTTTCATCTCGGCCATTTTACCCTTACACTGCTCAAGGGCTTCTATGAGCTTATCAATATTGTGAGCATTTGCAATGCCCAAGGAGGCCAATTGCTTCGGATTATATTCTACATTTTTCACTATTGTTCTTTCTGTTACTGTGGTGACCGGGGGTTTGCCTCCCATCCTCAGAGTCTTCTCTATTCTCCACATGATTGAATTATTTTTGGGATTGAACTGTACATCTTCTAGGAATGCAACCTCATAATGCTTTGATGGGGTGAATGGAACCAACTCCAACTCAACTAAAGGGAGATTCCCTCTTATAAGTATATTTTCTGAAGTGGATGGAAGGTCCTCACGGTCATTCCAAACAGGGCTCTGTCCTTGATCTTCACCACCTACATCATCTAGACTTTCCTTGGTTTGTTCTTCTATGAATCCTTATTTGTCTTGCACTTCTTGTTCCAAATTCAAATCTTCTTGAGTTATGGCCCTTTCTAGCTCAACAATATTTTCTTGGATATCCTTCTCTTTCTTTCTCTTTTCTTCTTATTTCTCTATCATGGCATCTTCTTCTTCTTTTTCTCATTGCTTTTCTTCAGCTAAGAGTTTTCTCGCACCTTCTACTAGTCTTCGAGCAGTCTCTTCTTTTACTTTTCTAGAAGCTTCCTCCTCTTGGCTCTTTGGTTCTAGATTGCTACTTCCACTTCCTTTATCCCCAGCTACTATGGTCTTCAGTTTCAGGAGCTCGTGCAAGGCGGTCAAGCTGTAAATGTTCTTATACATCTCTTCTTCTTTGTCCATGTAGTTAGCATACTCGAAATTTACTTTTAGTGTTTCCTTATAGGATGCAACCTTACCTTGAGAATCATTTCAATGAAAGTTATTTTCACCAAAATGGAAAATTTCTAGCTCCTTAACAAATTTAGGGGAATTCTTGACCTTGGTGAACTTGTAACTACCCACATAGAAGGGTAATGGTGGAAACACAACCTTATTTAGATTGAACATGTGGCTTCCAAATACATTCAGGAAAAGTTGTCTAACAACTTCTTTTTGAACTGTATAATCTGTCACATACTTTGGTAGCAATGAGGGTGCTTTCGTTCCCCCATACATTTTCAAATACATGCCTTATTCTGAGAAGAAGTAATCCCCATATTCTTGAATAGACTCCAAGGCTCCCTTAGATAGGCATGGGCATTCTTCTAGAAAAATCAGCTTGTATAAGGGCATAAGGAATTCTTCACAGATCATCTTATAGTGATTATGATATTTGTGAGACCCTAACATCAGGTAAGTTGTATATATAGGGGCTTTCTCTCCCTTCCATGTACACTTTAGCCATTCAAACCGGTGACAGTAAAGTATGCAATCCACTAAGAAGGAAGACATATAAAATTCAGACTTGGTGAGGTGCAAACCTTCTTGGGATGCTTTGATAGAGGTGGAATTTTTTTTGGCTATTATGTCATCTCAGTTGAAGACTGTTCCTTTCATAGCTATATGGTAGATCGGTGAGATCCACCTAAACTTGTAGAACTTCCCATCAGCTCTGCCATAAATATTGTTCAACAACAACACTATTAATATGTATGGGGTCCTTAGATGAGTTGTCTCATACTCCCCCGATTTCTCGTGTCTAAAATTATATTTCTCAACCATCATCATCTTAGTCGTGGTAGCATAATTGAGTTTCAATCTCTTCACCCAATCTATTTTCACACTAATTTCCTTTTCGTGCAAGATGTACACTGTTGATGAAAATGCCCGTGCAAAGGATGCAAATCCTTTGTTCTCCACGTCGTTCATCAACATCCCTATTGTGTCTATCCTACGAAGAATCCATCCAATTAATTCTACACAAGGGAAAATTTCTGATCTAGTGGTCACCTTGGTTATCTCGAATCTCAACACGTTATCATATAGGGCCAGGTCTTCCAACCCCACTTCAGGAACTTTCTTTTCTACCAGAAAATGATAAATCTGACCCCATTTGAACTCGAGCTCTGCTCCAGTGAATGTTTTTGTATCCTCATAAATGATTTCTACCCTTGGTATGGGTTCAACTTCTGCAACCTATGCATCTGAGTCATAATCGACAATCTTAGCTTTCTTTTTACCTTTCTTCATCATATTGTTGGGTGCAAGCGCTGACTGTAAAAACCCGAACAAGTTTTACCATTTACATCATTAAACAAACCTATGCATTTGAATGAGAGAGTAAACCAAACTAGATGTGATATGCTAGGAAAACTATCCAAAAAAGTCATCAATATTTTGCATTACCCTAATATCCTCTGCCATTAGGTCAAGACAAACGATGCAGGTCAATGGGTCATAGTTTGGCAATAAAACCTCTAGACATGACGAACTGTGACCTAAACACTGCGAGGATTTTCTGCACTTCTATGAAAATACTCTAAAGGGTTCAAATCCCAAAAGGACACACTCCAATGCTCTGGGAGGAAATTCCCTAGCTTCAAATCTCTGGGCTCAACATCCCACGACCGAAAGATATAGCGCCGAGACCTATGGGGTTTTCCAGAGACAAGAAAACTATAAACCCTAAAAATGCCCGAAGGGGAGCACCTAGTCTATTCCATGCCGAAAAAAATATTGGATGCCTAGATAATCATCATAACCTAACAGACTGTGGGAACCAAATCCTCCGAATAGACCTAGTAAAAATTTAGCACAGGTATCATGGTGAGGGCAAGCTTGAAAATCAGAATGAGAAGGCGATACCTAAAAAAATTGCAAGGGGAAATACCCTTTTTAAACCTAGCTAAAAACTAAAATACCTACTCCCCCTTGCATGGCGTATCAACCATCGACAACTTGCAACTCAAAATAAATCAACCAATCAAATAAAGCAACCGAGACCTACCTGGCAGGCAGGAGGATAGACACGTGGTCGAAAATACTTGGTGTGGATGTGCCATGTGATCTCCATAGGTAATCTCCACCAATCTCATGAACTATAGGATGGGATAAAACTCAACAAAGATTTCAAACCCTCACCATAAAAAGAGATGGTAAAAACACTGTTCCCTGGGTATAAATAGACATCTACTGGTGAAAAGCCTTTAAAAGTGGTAGGTAAAACCATTAAATTTGCACATGTGCGGCCAAATGTTGTTGGCACCAAACAAAGTGCATTGGGTGAAATATGATAAGTCAACATGCAATGAGCCCCGATAATGGCGGCTTGATACCTCCCAACACAGCTGCAACCACCCGCTTGAGACTCAATAATGCGCCCACATTCCCTTTATGGCTTGGTAGTCAAACAAAAAATCGACGGGGAAAATTGGACAACAGTCACCGTAGGGGCTCCAAGACTAAAACCCCTCCATTGTAGCAGCAACACCTGGGAAAAGACATCTGTCGTGGAGGGTCTCAAAAATCGGCACTAGCTCTGATAATCACTTGCAAACAAGGCCTTCATGGTGATAGAGCGATAAAACCATCATACGACATGGCGGGGAAGAGAAGTTAGAAGAATTTTTTATTCTCAACACTACTCCTCATCCGTCGTTGTGGCATGCACTCAATAAACCTCCACCATAGTGGATTCAATAAATCAAACCAAGACGTGAACAAAAAGAACAGGCTTTGTAGTGGCCATTTACTTGAAAAGCGATCCATTGTAATAGAACCAAACTATCGGGATTTTACTTGATGGTCAAACTCAAAAATCACCCGCCGTAGCGGGTCGACAATCGATAAAAAAATTTGTAGCGGCTTGAAAGCCGAGAATCACTCCATAGTGGGATAAACATAATCAAGATATTTTTCGATATTCAAACCAAAAATCACCCGCCGTTGCGGCTTGAAACAAAAGAATCTGTCCGCTGTAGCGACTCAAAACTTGACCAACCATCCGCTATAGTAGGTCATAAGCACATTTCTTCCTTAATGAAAAAATGAAACTCTTGAAAAATTTCCATCATAGAAACAAACCATAAATGCTAGATTTCAAACTCAAAGTGCCTAAGAATCAAACTAAGATTTTAAAGGGGGTCCTAAAAATGTAAAAAAAAATTTGAGGATAGTTGCAGCAGCAACACTTCCCTAAAATCATGTACATCAACACTCAAAAATTTAAGTTGTTGTATATTTTGAATGAAATGTGGATCCCAAATATTGGTTTGATTTGGTAATAATGCTAGATATTTGATGTTTCATTAGCTAAAAGCACTAGTAAGATGTGTGTAAGAGTAACAATGGACATAGTTATGATCTTTGGTACAATTTTGATAGGGGTAAAGGATTAGGGTCGATAAAATTTGTCGTAGTGGCTCGAAAGCCGAGAATCATCCTCCGTAGCAGGATAAACATAATCAAGATATTTTTTGATATTCAAACCAAAAATCACCCGCTGTTGCGGCTTGAAACAAAAGAATCTGTCCGCTGTAGCGACTCAAAACTTGACCAACCATCCACTATAGTGGGTCAGAAGCACATTTCTTCCTTAATGAAAAAATGAAACTCTTGAAAGATTTCCATCATAGAAACCAACCATAAATGATGGATTTCAAACTCAAAGTGCCTAAGAAGCAAAACTAAGATTTTAAAGGGGGTCCTAAAAATGTAAAAAAAAATTTGAGGATAGTTGCAGCAGCAACACTTCCCTAAAATCATGTACATTAACACTCAAAAATTTAAGTTGTTGTATATTTTGAATGAAATGTGGATCCTGAAGATTGGTTTAAGTTTGGTAATAATGCTAGATATTTGATGTTTCATTAGCTAAAAGCACTAGTAAGATGTGTGTAAGAGTAACAATCGGCATAGTTATGATCTTTGGTAAAATTTTGATAGGGGTAAAGGATTAGGGTTAGGGTCATGGTTTGGGAAGGATATTATAAGTGTACCGTTAAAAGGAGGATGTGAAGGGAAAGGGTGAGTACATGAGGAGAGAGGCATTAATGAATATTTATTTCTACAATGAGGGTAAAGAGGGATGCTTTATCTAAAGTCTTTCTATCAAACAAAGCTTCTTTCCAAAAAAATCACTACTAAATGAAAATTATATTGAATAATTTGTATCACTTAATAATATTTGATTTAAGAATTTTCTTCAATACAAGAATTTAAGAATATGTAAATGCATTATAAAAATTATATTCATATGTAAATATATTCATCAATAGTAATAATTTTAAATAGAACAAAAAATAACAAGCATACCACATGCTTGTACCTCCCTATGATCATTCAAGTAGACCATCATGATCACTTCTAATACTAGTTGATACAGAGAAAATCTTCCTATGGATTGGGGTGGACCACAAAAAATAGGATGACACTAGGAATAACATCCATTCTCAAATATGATAGATAAATTAGAGAAGCTAACAACTAAGAGATAAAGTCCATAACTCAACCAGATGTTCAGAGAAGACCACCATTGAGCTCACGATCAAATGCTTGTTCCCTACAATTTTCCCTCAACAACAAATATATATCCAAGCATAAAATATATTAAATGTTAGAATTCAAACTAGCATTATCCATTTAAAGATGTATAAAGCAACTATACTCATGGATACAAATATAAACAATTTCACATGAAATTTGGACGAGAAATGGATATTTCTATTAATATAAAAACATAGATACAATGTGACAACCTCTGTCGACACCTCATCAGAACCAAAAAACCAAGTTCCTCCACTCGGGCCTTCACCACTTCAATCCTCCATCACAAGGAAAGCTCACAAAGACAATGGAGAGCTTTGGAGATGAACATAAAGAGTTATATCAACAAGGATAAAGGGATGTGGACTAAAGGATATGGAAATGGGGAAATTTTTTTACTATAGTTTCCTTACTCTTTGAGTCTCTCTTCCTCCAATGCTTCAAAATGGATCGATATATATCCCTCAAATGGGAAATGGAGGGTTGAATCAGAGCATTTCCAGGCATATGGAAGCCCAAGGATCAAGCTATATGTTACTTGATGGAGAAAACTCCAAATATTTTTTGTTTTTTAGCACAAAACCCGATGTACACAGGTTTGTAATAATGCAATTTGCATATATGTGAGATGCATGATTGTTGATCCGTGTGTATCTCCAAAAGTGTCTTTTTTAGGGTTATACTGATTAAGGGGGGTATAGTGAGTTTTCATAGGGAAAAGGGAAGGCCATTAAGGCATGGCACATAAGGTACACGTTATAACAGATTCCCTATAGTGTGTGAGGTTAGAGGGGTACATAATGTCTGAAATACATTATAATAGTCCCGAAAGTGGAGTAGTGAATATCCAAGTGGAATAACTAGCTACTCATTAGCATAATACAATGATAAATATGTATAAATGACCCCATATCTAGAGTATATATGGAAGTTTCAGATACATATAAATACTATGGTCATGAATAGGCATAATATACATATGTCATAAGTGGTTACAACTACGTACAATACACAGTGGAGTCTGGTCTCCATACTAAATGAAGACATCGGGTACATGATAAGGTACACTGCTTTGGGGTATGAGAACTCAAATACCATAGGTAATATCATGATCAAGGTAGTAGCATATATGGAATTCCACCTATAACGGTAAAAAACCGTTTTACTGTAAATTCTCGAACTTCCACTTTCTAAAATACAAATCATCCATGAGTTGATAAAATAGATATGATGATAGATGTTAGGATATTACAACATAGCTCGCCTTTAATATAGCTTGAGCGTTTCATAACGAAGAGTTATGTCCCTTCACATTAATAGCTAAATACTAGAATAATTAACAATTATTATTTTATTTAATTATTATCCTTATTTAATTATTATCCTATTTATGTTCGCTACATCTCCACTCCCTTAGAAAGGCTTTGTCCTCAAATCCTTATAATGTTTCTGCATCATTTTTTGTGGTGTCATAGTTGACGAAACATGTCGATACGAACTACTAAGAGTTGAAAACAAATTCCGATATGTGGACGAATCGATCCATCCAAAATTGATTTGTTGTGGACTGTTGGCATTCCATACTGATTTATTGTTAGGATATTTGATCACATTGGTATCGTTATCTTTCAACATTTCCCACTTTTTAGAATATCTGTTTTTATGGTTGGGGTGTCGATATGGAATTTCCACAATGTCATTTTCTTTTATGAGTGTCATATTTTGAGCATTGATCTAAGCATAAAATAGTATTTCGTGTCTTAAGGTTTTAAGGTTTCGTTCTGTATCTTTTCCAACTTGTTTTCTAACTGCATGTTATCATTTTGAAACTTCTTAATCACTTCTACATGTGATTTTCTGTCATCTTCAGACTTCTTAAGTTGTTCCTTAAGATCTTCGTTATGCCTTCTCATACAACGATTTTATTCCTGTTTGTCTAGAAGTTTTCCTTCAATGTCTTCCATAGATTGATCTGTCTTCCGACTACTTTTCAAATTCTTAATTTTTGTGACTATTGTCTTGTTATGATTTCTTAATCTGAAAATTTATTTGGAATTGCTTGATAACACCTTGTTGACTTTTGTCAGTTCCAACTTATGTGTCTTCTTACTGTCATTATACTGCTGCTGAAGTTTTTCTTCTTGTCGTTGATGATGACGTAACTCTGTTTCTTTATTTTTTAACTTTCTTAGGACTTGTGTTAGTTCATCATCTTTTATCCTATCATCAATATATATATTATTATGGCTCATTTGATTTACCAAGTATTTTGGTGAATATTATTGTATGAGAGAATAGTTATTTCGCTTCATTTGGTCTCAGAGCCATCCCTTTCTCAGGATTGTGCTCATTTTGGCTTTTAGCGAAAATTTCAGATTTTTTCCAAGAATTTTTAGAGTTTCTCTAAGTTCCCATCCACCTTCCACCACACCGCTGCCTTCCTCAACTCTTCCCACTGCACCACCTTCCCATATTCTTAGTGTTCTCCCTCCGCATCTCTCCACCTCATGCTCCACGTTCTCCCTCTACATGCTCTCTCCCACTCCTTGCGCACTCCTTCCATCCCTGCGTGTCCCTTCTATGAACCTCCACGACGGACACCAACCACCTTTCTCCCTCTACCACCTTCGTTGCTCCCTTCGCCACCTCTTCCCTGCCTTGTCTCCTCCCCACTCCTCATCCTTCACCGTCTAGCTTCCCTGTGCACTCCCCATTCATTCTTTTGTCGCCTCTGTCATCGCCCTCCACCACCACCCACCGTGGCCATCCTCACCCCGCCGTCATCCACGACCTGCCAAAAAAAAACAAAAACAAAAAAATATTATAATATAAAATATATTTAAATATATTATAAGATATTATATTTATAATATATTACAATTATAATATTTTAAACTATTTTATTATATAATAATTAATTATTATTAAAAAAACTATATATTAAACTATATATCATTTATAATACATTAATATACTAATATTATTAATTAATTAATTAATAATTATTATTATAAAAGGAAAATTATAATAATTATTTTTGGGAAAAAAGGGTTATTTGACCTAACAAGAAATAGTTGAAGAAAGTCTTTCCAAAAGAGACATTGAGAATTATTACAGATTTTGTATCTACCCTTCTAGAAGAAAAGAAGACAAAAGTGAAGCAGAAACATAGTCACAAACAATGGCACCTACATATTTGGAAATGAATGAACAACTACAAACAACAATGGATGAGTTAGAGCAATATAAGGTGATCAATACAAGTCTACAAGCTGAGGTTGAGACGCAAAAGTGGTTGAAAGAGTGGACAGACAATGAGAATTGTCGCTTATGGAATCAAAATTGATAGCTAGAATGAACCATAAGAGATACCAAGAAAATGTTATCTGAACAGGGAAAATACATATTATGTTTACAAACTCATAATCAAAACCTACAAGACTAGATCAGAAATTCAAAAACTGACAGCAAATCACCATATGGAAGCGATAATGATTTAGAAGAAGGAATAAAATGTCTAAACAAGCTCATCATGGAAAAAGATGCTGAACTAGCGCAAGTCCTGAGAAAGTTAGAAAATCAAGAAACATAGTTACGTCATCATCAACAACAAGAAGAAAAATTTCAGCAGTAGTATGATGACAGTAAGAAGACACATAAGTTGGAACTGACAAAAGTCAACAAGGTGTTATCAAGCAATTCCGAAGAAATTTTCAGATTAAGAAATCATAACAAGACACTAGTCACAAAAATTAAGAAGTTGAAAAGTAGTTGGAAGACAGATCAATCTACGGAAAACATTGAAGGAAAAATTCTAGACAAACAGGAAGAAAATCGTTGTATGAGAAGGCATAATGAAGATCTTAAGGAACAACTTAAGAAGTCTGAAGATGACAGAAAATCACATGTAGAAGTGATTAAGAAGTTTCATAATGATAACATGTAGTTAGAAAACAAGTTGGAAAAGATACCGAATGAAACCTTAAAACCTCAAGAGATGAAAATACTACTTTCTTCTCAGATCAATGCTCAAAAGATGATAGTCGTAAAAGAAAATGACATTGTGGAAATTCCATATTGACACCCCAACCATAAAAACATATATTCTAAAAAGTGGGAAATGTCGAAAGATAACAGTACCAATGTGATCAAATATCCTAATGATAAATCAGTATGAAATGCCAACAGTCCACAACAAATAAATTTGGGATGGATCGATTCCTCCACATATTGGAAGTTGTGTTCAACTCTTAGTAGTTCGTATCGGCATGTTTCTTCAACTACGACACCACAAAAAATGATGCAGAAACATTATAAGGATTTGAGGACAAAGCCTTTCTAAGGGAGTGGCAATGTAATGAACATAAATAGGATAATAATTAAATAAGGATAATAATTAAATAAAATAATAAATGTTAATATTATAGTAGTTAGCTATTAATGTGAAGGGACATAACTCTTCATTATGAAATGCTCAAGCCATATTAAAGGCTAGCTATGTTGTAATATCCTAACATCTATCATCATATCTACAGTCTCTGATACCACTATAACGGTAAAAAAACCATTTTACTGTAAATTCTCAAACTTCCACTTTCTAAAATACAAATAATCCATGAGTTGATAAAATAGATATGATGATATATGTTAGGATATTACAACATAGCTCTCCTTTAATATGGCTTGATCGTTTCATAATGAAGAGTTGTGTCCCTTCACATTAATAGCTAACTACTGTAATAATTAACAATTATTATTTTATTTAATTATTATCCTATTTATGTTCATTACACCACCATAATCTGAGGTCTTTTACAAAAATCATCGATGGTACATGTACAATCACGCGAATAGATGTGTTGAGGTTGAACATGATGAAACGTCGTCTTATTACTGGTCATTGATGTATATTGTTAATATATTTAAGACAACCCACTGATGAACAAAATGGTTGTCAAGGTATCAAGTGCATTCAACAAGTGTGAATAGACGTGTTGAGGTCAAACACTTAAAGAATCCATTGATGTATTCCCAATATGTCAATGGTGAGAGAACTTGCCATTGATGTATGAAAGTCTCAAGGAACTCAACTGAATCTAGATATAAATTATAGAATATATGATATGGAGTCTATGGAATGGACTCCAATGGAATGAGGGAATTAAGGCATCCACCATCAAGAAACACATGGTACACAACAATCATGGATTATTTGGAATGACTCACACAAATAATATTTACATGAACCGGTAACCATGTGTGTCTCTCACACATACAAGATGTAAGTAGCATGTGAAATAGGCCCTCTAAATAAAAACCAATGACGAAAACTATTGACATAGGTGAGGAAATCACCAATAGGGTCTAATGGAATTGAACACACGACATGAATCCCAATGTGTGAATATATTTCTTTCTGAAAACAAGGTAAACTACTTAGTTAATGACCAATGATGAGATGTCATCTACTGATTTCAAGGTCACCTACCAATGATGAAATTAAGCCTAGGGTTCCAGGCAAGACCAGATATCTATGATGTACAGGGAATAACTGACATGTAGAGTCAAATAACCGAGGAATGGACAAATTAGGGTAGACATCCTTTGAATAGGAGAAAGAGGTGAATGTAGACACTTTAGGCGACATAGACTCAAATGTGCAAGTTAGCACTACTCTATGACACGGGTGGCATCAATAGAGGCTCTAGGGGGACTGGAAGATTAACTAGCTAGTGGATAAAACTATGAAAAACGAGTACAACTCCTAAGTACATACTAAAAACCTGACCCGTGATGGATGAACTCATATACTATTCTCTTTTAAAAGGAAACATGACAACTACCAATATAAGGCAATAAATTTTCCCAATTGAATTTTTATTTTTTTAATTTTTTTTTGGTCTTTTTCATATTATAAATCTTGAAAATAATAAAATTGTGCTTATAGTACAACAAAGAGGAAATGTGTGTCACGGTCAAGCAAACTAGTTCCAAATAGTGGAACATACCTATGCAAAATGCAAGGAAATACATGTAGGATAAGGACACTCATGGGAACGTTTCCTCTTGGGAGAGGGGTGATCAAGATGAAAAGGATAAATAATAGGCTCTGCTTGGCTAGAGCTAAGACACGATTAGGAAATTTGGATTATAATATCAAAGTAGGGAGCCAACATTGATCTCAATAAGGAAAGTGAACGCATTCAATGCATTTACAACTTGATATAAAATGGGAGTCCCTAAGGGGGATGGACAACATAAAATATAATAATGAACATGAAGTTTCTATTTATTCATGGAGGGAATACAAGGGACTCCCATACCTAAGGAGGAATCTCAACATGGGCACAAAATTACAAGATGTGATCTACCTAGGGTACCCATGACCAGGGAAATCTCTACCACTTACATAATGACACTTCTACAAGCAGTTGGGAGGTTATGTGTCATTAAGAAGTGGGTTTCCACCTATGTTTGAAGTGATGTTGTCATAGGACAATGCAATGATGTAAATAGAGTGAAATCCTATCCTATATATCAGTGACGAGATATACCTGTTGAAGTTATGAGCATACTAGGAACAATCCCTTACCCCTTGAAGAAATTGTTCCACGAAAGATCCTCACATTGTAGCATTAGTACATAATGCTCCAAAAACTATATAGAGATGGAGAAATTACTAGAGTGAAGCTATGAAATTATGGTAGGTAAAAACAAAATATTTACACTAATGTACAAAGTGATAGTCAAGGATGGAGGCTCAAACATATGTCATTGAGCATGAGGGAGGAAACTACAGTATTTCCTCAACCTTTAAATGGTCAACCAATATTTCAACCATTGAAAAAATAAATCAAAATATATTATTGCCTCTTTCAAACACAAGTTGAAATTAAAATGGATAATTTATTCTCTTACAAGGGTGCACAACGAAGCTGTCCAAATAAGTGTTAACTTCAATGAAAAGAGGATCTCAAGGATTGATTGAGATGGTAGGAGAAATATATTATATGTTCCCTTTATAATATATACCATATTCATTCAAAGGGAGAATAGGGTGATCAACTTCCTCACCTAAGGTCGACCATGAATCTTCATGATCATTCCTTTGAAGCTTTGGTAGGGAAGAAAACCTATAATGTAGGTCCTCCCAAGGAATTTCAAGACAAATCATGGTCTCAAAAATTGGTTCATATGGGGTAAAATTATCATTCATACAATCATCTGAGCAAGATGAGTGGACCACCGAGGCGGGTGGGATCTCGGGATCTCCCTCCACTGTCCCCGAAGAGGAAATATTAGGGTCTACATTAGTTTCATATGAAGCTTTAAAAATAACCTTTACTGCCAAAAATGGCATAAGAATTCCAATGGATGGGTTCTGTGGAAATTGAACCCAAGATATAGATCAATTACACTCACAAAATTCCTAATCAAACATGCGGAATTCACACAAAAGGAGACTAAAATTGGAGCATAAATTAATCATGTATTGAATAAGTGTACATTATCCAACCATATGAATTAATAGGATTCTCAAATATACAATTACATTAGAGATTCAAAATCACTAGGTTGCTATTCGAATTGGTCAAAAAGCAGGCTTACTAAAACAAGTAAAATACCCCATAGGTGCAAAAAGGACTTTCCAAATCCATGAAGATCCTCAAAAATTAGATAAAGGAAGTGGGAAAGCTAATATGTAGTGGAAAGATAACTCATCCATGCTTTTTTATGGAGAAAAGGAAGGAGGATTATGTGGTCAAAAAACAAGGCAAGTTCCCCTAGACTAGCTTTTCCTTTATGCCTGAAATCAGATGTAAAGCAAGGAAGCTTTCAGAAAAATTAGATATGTGCTTTAAGGAATTAGGAATAAATTATACATGCTAAATATGTTTCCAGGATGATTCCAAAGTGCTCCATGACCCAGTTTAGAAAGTATTGACTTCTTGGAACATGTAGAAGTCAACTAGCATAGAGAGGGAATCTAGGATTCTAGGAATAAGACAAAAATGATTTAATCAATGTCAAATATGGGTAACTATGGGTTGATTATTCTAACACCCCCCCTTAATCTTGAATTCATGAGTAAATATCAGAAAATTACATGGCCTAGAAACAAGGCTTAGTCACCCTTTTACATACTGCATGTCCATACAACCAAGAAAAGAGGCAAAAACCCAGGGGGAAAATCCTCCCTTAAACATGGATAGGAAAACAAAATTTTGGAAATATTGTCATCAATCATTATTAACCACATGATAAGAAATACCCAGTAGTGATTTGAGATTACTGAAGGTATTCTCACAAAATACATTGGTGAAGATGTCTTCTACTTGTTTTGAAGATGCATAGTAGAGTAGAGAAATGGTACCATTATGCACAAGCTCCTTGATATAGTGCATATGGATATCAATGTGCTTGGTTCTTTTTATTTGAATTGGATCAGTGGAGATTCAAATGGTGCTTTGATTGTCACACTAGATGACTGTTGAAAACTCTGATTCGAAACCACATTCTCCAAGTATCCCTTGCAACCATAAACATTGAGTAGCTGCATTTACAACTCCTCTATACTTTGCCTCTGTAGATAAGAGTGCTATGGAACTCTGCTGCTTACTTAACCAACTAATTGGTCCTTCTACAAGCATAAACACATATCCTGAGGTAGAATTTTGATCTGTGTTGTCACCTACCCAATCACTTTCAGTAAATCTAGCTAGCTCTAAGTCAGATTTTCCTTTATAGAAAATCCCATGAGTCCTTGTTCCCTGAAGAAAGTTTCAGATCCTCTTGGCTACTCTCTAATGGATCTCATGAGGCTAATCCATGTATCTTGAATCCACACTAACTGCATAAGATAATTCAGGTCGAGTATGTGTAAGATAAAGCAAACACCCAATCAACTGCCTATACAATGTATTATTTACCATAGGAGAAGAACCTGCTTCTTCAAGCTTAACTCCTGAAAGGAATGGAATATTGCTTGGCTTGAAATCCTTCATACTGAACTTGATGAGAAAATATGAATCATACTTTTACTGATGAACATTTATTCCATGTTGGGATTGAGCAATTTCGAGACCCAAGAATTGGCTCAACAATCCCAAATATGTCATAGAAAAGGCACGGTTCATTGCATCCTTCAAGGAGGCAATCTCTTTCTTTGAACTTCCTCTAATCAGAAGGTCATCCACATAGAGAAAAATAATAATTAAATAACCATTAATAAGCTTCACACAGACATTAGGAACAGACTTGCATCTAACAAAACTCGGTGACAACAGAAAGCCATCAATCTTGGCATACCAAGCCCTAGGGGCTTGCTTGAGCCCATACAATGATTTTTTCAAATTGCACACTAGATATGGATTAGATACAAAACCTTCTAGTTTCTGAATATAAATCTCTTCAGTCATATCTCCATTCATAAAGGAACACTTTACATCCATGTGATGTACCTTGCATAGCTTCGAAGCTGCAATGGCTAGGGAAATCCTTATGGAGTCCATCTTTGCCACTGGTGCAAAGGTCTCATTGTAGTCAATAAAATGTACCTGAGAGTATCCATTAAATACCAATATTTCCTTATATTTCAAAGGTGAACCATCAACAGCAAACTTAGTTTTGAAGACCCACTTACACTTCACTAGCTTCTTCCCTGGGGGTAGATCAACCAGTTCCCATGTGTTGTTCTTTTGCAGCGAGTTGAATTATTATTTCATGGCTGTTTTCCATATTGTATCATGTGCTGCAAATTCATATTTATGTGGATCATAATATATCATCAAATAACACTTCTCAGCAAAGAGACGATATTTCACACAAAGGGCACTCTCAAATTGAGATATAGTCCTCCAAGTGTCATTATGATTTCCAGCTAGTTCCCCAGTTGCATGAATGGTCCTTGCTGCCCACTTTTGTCTTGTAGGGATGTTAGGATATGCAATTAACTCATCATTATCAGACATATCAGAATCAAAAAAATCATTAGTCTCTTCACTTAAAATCAATGGCTATGGTGGTGAAGAGGACTCTCCAACTTCAACTGCTGCTAAAGGCTCTTCTTCGAACTGAACAACTCTTTAAATGAAATCTTTGTTTGTGATCAATTTGATCAGCTTGTACCCTTTTGAATCTTCTGAATACCCAAAAAATAGGCACTCTTGGCTTTGGGGTTGCAAAGCCTTCCTCTTTTTAGTTGGAATTCTAACCCAAGCCTTTGAGCCAAAAATCCTGAAATGGGTCACATCTACCTTGTTCCCACTACAATATTTGAAAGGAGTCATACCAAAAATATTCTTATGTGGAACCCTATTATATATATAGAATGCACAGTTTATAGCTTCATCCCAAAACCTTTGGTGGAAAAAGTTTTATCCTCCATCATACAAGTTGCCATCTCCTTCAGTGATCTATTCTTCCTCTCATCAACACAATTTTGTTGTGGTGTGTAAGGGATAGAATGCTACATCTGGATACCTGCATCCTTGCAATACTAGATGAGCTAATACTTGACATGCTCACCACCATTGTCATATCTGAGGATCTTGAGTTTCATGCCAGACTGGTTTTCAACCAAGGCTCTAAAGACTTTGAAGAGGTCAAAAACTTCAGACTTATGCTTTAGGAAGTGAACACAACAATACATGGAAAAGTCATCTATGAAGGTGAGTGCATATTTGGCTTGACTCATGGACATATGAGGGAATGGACAAACAATGTCACTGTGGATCAACTCAAGAGGTGCATAGGTTCTATAATGACTAGCTCTCTCATACTTGTGCTCTGGGTGTTTTCCTAGGATACAGCCTTGACAGAATCCCTTGGAAAACTTGATCTTTGGCAACCCTATGACCATTTCTTTTTCACTCAAATTAGAAAGATATGTGTAGTTAATATGGCCAAATATTTCATGCCAAATCTTTCTTTATTCATTAGAATGATTAAGAAGAGCAGAAGTGTTTGAGTAGGGTAGAAAATGGGAAAACTTGTATACCTTCGAAGTTTGATCAACAACACCTTTTGCTGTGACTTTACCATTCGAAATATAAGGGATTTCAACTTCAATGGGGGAGAATATGACTGTATTTGGATAATAAGTCTGATTCATCTGATACACTGACAAGATATTAGAGGCAAGACCTGGAACATACAACACATTATTGAATTTACCATGGTCAAGATCAGTCCTACCCTTTCCCATACTGTCATTCAGAGAGTTATCTCCCAAAACTATTGGAGCTCCTTTCGATATCTTAAGAGAAGAGAAAACCTCTTTTGTTGAAACCATATGTCTGGAAGCTCCAGAATCAATGATGAAACTGGGTGACCTTGAGGTCCCAGTAACCAAGGCATGTATTCTCTCCTTGTCTTCTGAATTTGATCCCCCTTCCCTCTTCTTTGAGAAATCAGGAAGGGAGATGTTTTTCTTCTCCAGGAGTTGGGTCAACATGCCTATATTCTTTTTCATACAAGAGATCTTAGGATGATATCCCTTACTATAGTATACACACTTGCTCATCTCTCCTTTGTTATTCTTCTTCTAGGGGTTCTTCTTGGAGCCTGAGGACTCCTCTTGAGACTTTTCCTTGTCTCTCTTTTGCTCAGGTGGCTTTTTATATATTTTATTTCTTTTTGAATCCACCTTAAAATATCTAGCAACCAAATCTTGTTCTTTGGAAGGTTTGATGGTGCCCATCATCACCAATTTATCTTGCTCCTGAGTGAGGGATTCCATGAACTCAACAATCTTAGGCATCTTCCAGGTTCGATCTTTCAATTTAGTGGCATAGAAGGTCAAAAAAAACATTCAATAGTTAGTACCAATCTTTGAGAGAATGGTCAAAACTAGTTTCTCCTCCTTCTTTTCAATCCCACATTGTTTTAACTGCAAAACAAGGGCCTTAAACTTGGTAAAATAGAGTTGTAATGATTCGAATCTACTGGGATTCGAGGAGATCAATTCATTCTCAGTTTGATGTCCTCTCATCTCATCTACCTTTCCAAAAATTTCTTCAAGATTCTCCTACACCTCATTAGGATATGTCAATGAATCAAGATGGAAGAGGAGGTCTCTTGAAATACTTAGACACAAAAGACCATAGGCCTCATCCCTCCTGTTGTGCCGTTTGATTTTCTCTGCAGCTTCCTTGGGATTTGCCTCAGTATCCATGGTAAACTTGTAGAGACATTTTTCTCTCAACAATATCTCCATCTCACTTTCCATTCGAATAAATTGAATGGAGTCAAAATGATCCATTGAGATTGGTCCATATCTCAGCTCCTGTACCCTTCAGTTAGCAGAATGCGCTCCCAGTCAATGATGTTGAACCTGCAATGAAAATTTGGAAGGGAAGAAATTAATCCAAAAAGTCTCTAATTCTATGTGTAAATTGAACCCAAGAGATATATCAATTACACTCACAAAATTGCTAATCAAACATGCAAAATTCACACAAAAGGAGACTGAAATTGGAGCATAACTTAATCCTATATTGAATAAGTGTACATTATCCAACCATATGAAGGAATAGGCTACTCAAATATATAATTAAATGAGAGATTCAAAAGCACTAGGTTGCTATTTGAGTTGGTCAAAAAGCAGGCTTACTAAAACAAGTCAAATCCCCCATAGGTACAAAAAGGACTTTCCAAATCCATGAAGATCCTCATGAATTAGATAAAGAAAGTGGGAAAGATAATATGTGGTGGAAAGACAACTCATTCATACATTTTTATGGCAAAAGGGAAGGAGGACGATGTGGTCAAAAAACAAGGCAAGTTCCCCTAGACTAGCTTTTCCTTTATGCCTTAAATCAGATGTAAAGCAAGGCAGCTTTTAGAAAAATCAGATATGTGCTTTAAGGAATCAGGAATAAACTAGACATGCTAAATATGTTTCTAGGATGATTCCAAATCCCTCCATGACCCAATTTAGAAAGTATTGACTTCTAGGAACATGTAGAAGTCAACTAGCATAGTGAGGGAATCTAGGATTCTAGGAATAAGACCAAAATGATTTAATTAATTTCACATATCGGTAACTATGTGTTGATTATTCTAACAGGTTCCCTTCACTTGATCCAACTCAAGAAGGGAGAGTCTTAGGATCACTCAAATACGAAGTATGAAATGAGACTGGACTTGACGATGGTAGAGAACCATCAGAAGTGAAATCAATAGAAAAAATCAACGCCAAAAATTGAAATGTTCCCATAAGAGACAGATACATATTGACACCAATGTTCTCAATTGTCGGTTGAAAATTATCAATAATTGGGACTGTAGGTCTCGATGATGAAGAGGAACTAGAATTAGTGAACGATAATTGATCAATTATCACTATTCCACATTTCGGAGGAAAGGATACAACATGAAACACATATGATATGATCACCTTCATGGAATAAATCAAGTTCAACCTAGTAAAAGGTTTTAGTCAAGGGGTGAATTAACCACCTCGAACTCAACTAACATAGTGCTCCATCCCAACTAGACCTGAAGAGAAGGAATAATGCCATGTGGTATAAATGAGTGTCTATCGATTACCGTAAACAAAGTTGAATATTGAGCCAATGGGGAAATCCAAGACCCTTCCAATAAGACAAAGACATGATTGATGTCGAAGCACGTTCATAATAACCATGTTTTTGATGGTATTGTTTAGACACTCCACTTGGACTTGAAAAGACATGTGGTAACGCAAGTGAGGTTGGAAATCAAATCTCAAACTTTATCATACTTGGGCTACTTAAATCACAAGATCTAAAATCATCCAATAAGGAATTCCTCTATGTAGGACACATCTGGAGCACCTCCAAAGCTAACATCACACATGTAATTTTGCCCAAATACTCCACAATAGAATAATTGAAGGCAGCTCGAGCATTAGAATTTTTCACCGAGTGCTTAAGGACTCCTTTTGGCATGTAAGGTATATACTCAAATTGATCAATTTGCAATGGGATCTCAGGAGGCGGGGGATATTTTCCAAAAGTCGATTACAGAGTACCATATTAGTCATGTGGATGGTTCACAACATGGATAGCTGAAAACATATTAGTTCAACCATGATCACCATCATGGGATAGAGGGTTTTGAGTCCCACCAGACCCACTTTTAGGGGTAGAAGTCCTTGAAGTCATGTTTTGATTATGGGAAAGGGGATCCATCAATAGAACTGGGATCTGTAGATAAAATTTGAGGCTTCTTCAATCCTAGGGAACAAGTGCGTAAGATGGTCTCCTCCACAAAGTTTACAAGGGAATTTGAACTTACTTTTAGGCTCCTTGTCCCCACCATAATTTTCATTGTTCTTGTCATTATAAGTATTTTCTCTATCATTATTCCCGCCCCTACTATTATTTATTCTCTTTTTATTCCCTCCATGTTGTTGGTTACCCTTTGGGTTTGTCAAATGCACAAAATATACATCTGGTGATTGGGTGGAATATGATGCAGATTGATTAATAGAAAATTTTGGTAATTGGTTTCTCACCTAGTCTACATATTTCGCACTTGAAAAACCAACAATGCCATCGACATGTGGCCTAGGATTAAAATTGAGGTCATGATTCGACCTCAGCGTGTCATGAATAATATCATAAAGGTTTCTATACTAAGCATAGATCAATTCCAATTATTGATCTCAGAAAATGGCTGGTTCCTCAATAGCCACTCTGAACATTGAAACATCCTTCATGATATAAGTAAATAACGACTTAAGGAACCACTCCAATAGGAATTTTGGTGGAATGTTTACTTTAATCAATCAATTTCATTTATGCCACTCTTAAATATGGTCGAAAATATGAGTGGCCTTGTCTTGTTGAAAGATCAATAAGAGTTCGGTATTGGCTTCATAGTAAATCGACAACTTAAAGTGATTAAGAAATACCATGTCCAAATTGTTAAAGTTCTAGTATGTGACCCTATGTAACGTTATATACCATTTCATGGCTGGACCCTTAAGGGTGCATTGAAATAGTCTCAATCAAACGAAATCATGATTCAATGAATTTGAAGAGAACCAGATATGAAAAGTTGTAATGTGATCACCAGGATCCTCTCCCTTCTTACCTTCAAACTTTTTAATGTCCAAAGGAATCTTAGTGGGGACCATAGGCCATGCTGAATCATGACACACTAGGTTTTTCATGATTCTAGACAAATCAGGTAGATTCAACATAGCTAAAAAAGGTATCCTAGGTTA
Organism: Pseudotsuga menziesii; assembly: GCA_001517045.1. Classification (NCBI taxonomy): domain Eukaryota; kingdom Viridiplantae; phylum Streptophyta; class Pinopsida; order Pinales; family Pinaceae; genus Pseudotsuga; species Pseudotsuga menziesii. Next base: position 435,283 of record LPNX010198694.1, on the reverse strand, counting down.
TGCCATTTTATTCCATGCCCCCTTGAAAGATTGATTATGATATGGAAGGTTATGGTAAATTCCATGACCTTGACCAGTAGGATAGTAGCCTCCTCTCATATGACCCATGTACGGATGCATAGGAATTTGCATGTCAGTAATTCCTTGGGAAGGGTCAACCATATTACCAAACCCATATGCTATATTGGATAGACACTAAACACCTAGGGAGGCCTGTAGCCTCTAGAAATAGGGATCTAGATGACAGGGGAACCATACCAAAGAAACCATACCATCCCAAGGGCCCACTCGAATCATGGAGAGGATTCATCATGAGAAACACATTCGAAGGGATAGGTGTAGTGGATTATGGGACACAATATGTGATATAAGTTGTAGCCCCAATGTTCACATATCCACCACCACCCAAAAAAGGAATCACACTAGTGTGAGGAACTGATGAAGGGGGGTGGCCCCTCTCCAACAAATGAAGTAGAAGGAGGGATGTGACCACCTCCAAAATCATAGGTAGTGTAAGGAGATGCCATGCCCCCCATTCCAACACTAGGGTTACTACTAGGAACATGGATGGAAGATGGTATGCTATATGAAACATTCAACATGACAAAAATAATAGGATTCATGGTAAAGGGAACGGTCTGAGGCTCAGTACCTAACCGCTTTGAGGAAAATTTTGGTATGTGATCCGAAGACCATGTTAATTCAAATAAATTTGTTCTTATAGGGTGAGAAGGACTAACAACACGTGGGTTGGTTTAATTTGGATTCCATGGGATCAATAAGGTGATCATATAAGGAGGTCCATGGGATTATCCTACCAACACAGATGACAGGGATATAGGGAGCTACAGAGTGTCATATATAGTACCCATCCCTAAATTTCTAATAAGTCCCATATGGAAAAGAGGACCAGTCTCACATCTTCATCTCTTGTAAAGAGGATGTGTAGGATCAAAAGGCGGTAAATCTGCTAAATGATGAGACCAACAAGGAGATGAAACTCGATCCACAATGAATCTACAAAGAGAGACTCAAGTAACAACTATACCTAAGGATATCTAGTGAACATATAACACACAACTAAATAAGTTAGGACAAAGCACACAAGCAAGGAATGATGATAAACGAGCTCCCGAACACAGGAGGTATGTCTCTCCTAGGAGAGGCTTGAGACTCACATACACTACAAGAGGATATGTTTAACCAATTATAGTGGCCCTCAGCTTCAACACATAAGTCAATTGTTTCATCCATAACACTTACATAATAACCCTTTTAAGTACCCCAATGGTACCTAGGAAAAAGTGACTAAGGTCACCTCAATATAACCAATGCTCGCGTGGATAGTTGCAGGATGGATCCAATGCATGGGAAGGGTAACTAATATTGAAGCTTGAAAAATACCAAAGGTACCTAAAAATCCCCCAGATACTAATAAGATCCTGGAAATATCTCTGGCTCTCACTGAAGGTTGTGTATAGCTCTCCCCATCATCAACGTATGCACTGCCTCGTGCTTAACTTCTATGTAAGAGGAGCATCTTGAGAACACCAATTATAGTATAAGGCTTTCTCCTCTCCTTGGTCAGACACCTAAATGTTTTTGTTTATAGTCTTGGAGAATTTTACTCACACAATCCTATTCCAACACTCTAAAACCTAGGCTTGTTGGTGAACCCTATAAAATAAAATCATTTTAATCAATTTTAAATTAAGTCTTCATTTCAATAGGTTTTTCCTAATCAAGGGATATGGCCATGAAAATAATGATGTTATGACTCAATGGTAAAAGTAAATATGTACACCTAAAAACAAGGCCAAGTACAATATTATTTTCCAAATCAAAATTTGGAATGCCACTAGATGATATGCACAAAATTCATTTCCTTTCCCTTCAAATGCAAATCCAATCTTTCATAAATGAAAGCCTAGACTAATTCCATTCCAAGACAACTGATGCAATTTCTTCTTTCAATGAAAATCCAATCTTTCCTAAATGAAATCCTAGACTAATTCCATTCCAATGAAACCAATGGAAGTTCTTCTTTCAATGTAAATGAATATGCAATAATGCAAATATTTTTTTATTTTCAAAATAAATGAATGAAAATGGAAAATATAACCACTAAAATCTCATCCCCCTCAACAAGTACAAATACACAATCCAATAAAGACACCAAGAATCAATGATTCATGCACTAATAGAAAAACAAAAAGGATAAAATGACAAGAACAACTTCCCTAAAAAATTATTAAAAAAGAGGTTTCCAACCATAAAAGAATCAACCAATAGACAACATAAGGACCTTGGAAGACATAGAAACACTCACAACCCATCCAATAATCCCTCAAATAAATATATCTATCAAAACTTGAGGTGTACATGATTGTATAGAGAACAACTACGTATGTACGTGACCTACCAAAGGTAGCCCGCGTATATACATGACTGTCAACATCGTGACCCACGTATACAAAGAAAATGGGGTAAAAATGAAAGCTTAGGTCCAAACCACTCCAAGGAACTATTAAAATCTGACTATACTACCAAATGCGTCATAGAAACACAAATAAGCAAAGATCAATTTAAGCAAAAATGCACTAAAAAACCCCCAACAAAAATGAGACTTCCCCAATGGATTCACCAATTCTGTTACAGAGAAAATATTCATATGGCTTGGGGTGGACCACAACATACAAGATGAAACTAGAAATCACATCCATCCTCAAATATGCTAGATAAATTAAAGAATATAACAACTAAGGGTTAGAGTCCATACCTCAAATGGATGTTTGAAGAAGACCACTGTTGAGCTCACAATCAAATTCTTGTTCCCTACAATTTTTTCTCAACAACAAATATATATCCAAGCACAAAATATATTAAATGTTAGAATTCAAACTAGAATAATCCATTTAAACATGTATAAAGCAACTATACCCATGGATATAAATATAAACAATTGCACATGAAATTTGGATGAGAAATGGATATTTCTATTAACATAAAAGTAGAGATACAATGCAAAAACATCTATCAGCACCTTGTTGGAACCGAGAAACCAAGTTCCTCCACCTGGGCCTCCACCACTTCAAACCTACATCACAAGGCAGGCTCATAAAGACAATGGAGAGCTTAGGAGATGAACATAAATATTTATATGGCAGCCAGCAAAAACCCCTTCATTTCTCATTAAGATCAAGGGAGATCAGCTGTATTTTATGATTTACCTATTTAAAAATTATAAAAGAGTGCCTTCAGAATGTTCCATTCTAAAGGTACTCTCAATTTTAGAAAAGTCCAGTAACATATTAGAAGCTGATGAAATCATTTTTCATAAACTTGATAATTAGCAGCTGTCAGTTCCATGAATTTTTATATAATCAATTCATCATTAATTAATCTATTTTGATTATATATATATATGATTTAAGAAATTTAAAGAGATAGTATGCTAATTGGGGTTCAATGAACACACATTTTGAAGCTGGTTATTGATAAGATATTATAGTTCTAAAAATCCTAGAACTAAAGGTTAATTATTAAATTAAAACTCTTATTAAACCTGAAGGTTCATATTCCATGTGTGACTTAATATGATATCATTATTGTGTGAAAATTGTATATATATAGTTAATGAAATAACAAATAAATGAGTATCATTCGAAATCTTCATATGACATGGTTTTATGTCTTAGTATCCTATCGAATTCAATTTGGAATATTAATAGATGGGATTTTGTAAAATCATAAAACTATATTTTAAAATGAGACTTTATGTATATACATAGCATAAATATTAAGTCAGGTCATTAGTTAGTTATAACGCAAAACATTAGGGTATATGGTTTCAATACTATATTGCCATGTCAATAAATGCTACCACCTTTCACGAATAATCTGGAGGAGACCATCAATTGACAGCATTACGAGGCTACATGATCCATATGTCAAATTAAGAACACCTGTTACTTGGATCACTGTGTTGGCATGGAAATTTGGCTAACACCTCATGATTAATTGACAGCTGTGAATATATTGATGAATCATATCAGCAAGATTTAATGTTGATAACCATTTCATTTCATAACGATGTACGAGTTCATCATGACCACTGTGTGTAATCAATGTCTTGATTTACGATCTATCAATCAAACGATCCCTGATATGTCGAATTGGTTAAGTTTTACTGTTAGTCGTGGCTAAACATGCATGTATCATAACATAACATTGGCTATAGCATTCATCATCGCCAAGTTCGACGAAAATGGCCAAATTTAGAGCCCTCATACCTATCAGATTTGAAGCATGTGAAGTTTTGTTATTTCGCATCATGTCATGCACTTGGATACCTATCCCCTCCCTCTTCACAACTCCATTCATTCCATTTCGAAACCAGGATACTGTTGAGGAATCTATGGCTCCGTTGAGACATTTTGAAATATCAGGTTCAGAGCTAATAGAAGCAGATGAGAAGGTTGCCTTGCTATTTGAAAAGATTCGATGGGGGCAGTTCTTTAGGTGTTTTGACGGCCATAATGCAGAGGTGACAAAACTATTTTCCTTGAATTTAAAAGAAAATGTTGCACAGATCGGGGGTTTTAAGTTCATCGTTGATGAAGACAAAATCACAGAGGCTACAAAGCTCCCACAAATTGGAGAGCGCTGGTTCAAAGGTGGTAAGGTTAATAAAAGGAAATGTCTATCCTTGTTGCTGCCATTACCAGATAATGAAAAACTGAAGATAGGGGTTTCAATCAAGTTCCTGAAACCAGAATGGCGAGCCTTCTACGATATTTTGGTCAGGTATGTGTCCTGCAACAGACATTTTTATCACCTACACTATTACCACTTACGACTCCTTTTAGCATTAAAAGGATGTAAGCTTAATCTAGCATTTTATCTGTGGCAAAGTCTGAAATGCAGTTCAAAGTTTCGATAACCCTAATAGAAGTTTATTTCACCATGGTTTAGTCAAAATCATAATACAGCATCAGCTGTCTTTGAATGGTAAATCATGGAATGAATTTTTAACTGAATGTCACTTGGGGCGAACTAAATACTGGCCAAACCCCTCCCCAAAGACCCGTAAGAAATGAAAGGCTTCTGTAAAACCCAAGGTCAGTAATGTTCTTTGGACTGAATCAGAAGATAAAGGGCTTGAGGAAGCCAATCCACAGATAAATGCTGGTATCAGTAATGATGGTGTTGGGAATGTAGTTCCCTATTGCTTTGAAGCAGCTTTGAATCAACCCCCATCTGATAAATGCTGTAGTATTCCTACAAAAATAGAGAGCGGGTTAACCGAAAGCAAAGACATTAACGTTGTTGATTATAAAAATCTCTCTGAGCCAAATAATCCTTGTGAACATAGCAAGGAGTATATGCATAAATTAGACAGACTAGCACAAGTATGTTGTGATACTGGAGGCTTTGAATAAAAAAATTTGGTATTTGTTCATTCGAGGAGGGTTACTAGAAGCATGAACAATGTACCTACAATTTCTGCTTCTATAGCTAATCAATAGGGTACTCAGCCTTCAGTTGTCCATATTGAGGACGACGTTCCATCATCGGTCCCTGACACTACTCATATAAATGATCCCACTCTTATAAACGATAATAGTGCAAAACTGGGTAAGGCAGAGGTTGCTCCATCATGTATGGACACCTGTAGTTCAAATCCTGAACCATGTTTTATCAGTCTTCAAACATCTGGGAAAAACATAGATAATCCTGATCCTCCTCAGGCAGTCGATTCGTGTCACAAAAACGAAGAAGAAACTCTTCAACAAGTTCTAAACAGGGTACATGAGACCAAGATTATAGAATTGAAAGATGAAATTAAACAGTGTCGATCTAATGCAGCTTTGATAGAGGAGGAAAATAGGACATTCAGGGAGGAATTGTTGAACTGGATTAACAGGTGGAAAGAAATGAATATAAAAAAGAACCAATATAAAAAGGCGAAAAAGTCAATGATAGGGACAAATCAACATCTGCTTGAACAGGTAGAAAACCAAAAGTTGGTGATTATCAAGCTTAAAGCCAAACTAGCCGAAGCTAGAAGAGTAGACGACCTTCAAAATACAACCTGATGGTCATTCTCATTTTCAAGTACATAGGTTGTTTCTCTGTCAAACAGGTAATAAAATAGCTTTGTTGTGCATGCCTGTAAAATCACAGATTTTACAGGCACACATATATGAATTATAGTTTCTTTTGTTATTTCTGTTTCAATTGGGTTTTAATAAAATGCCTTTGTTGTCTAAAAACATGTGGATATGTCATCACTCTTCTCCACAGCTTCAGGACATTTTTAATATGTTGGTTGGAAGACATGGCTATTCATTGAAGACTGGACTTTCAACAACGGCTACAAATTTTCCAGTTCTTTTAAACCAACAAATATTCTGGCTAGTCGTTTTATTATTATCTTCTAGTGATAGATGTCTGATTAAAAGAGATTCGATTCTCTTTGAATAGTTATAGGAATCCTATAATGTTGCATGTAGCATTGATGGGAAAACTTAATCAAAAAAACTGATAGTATTATATAAGTCAGGAATTTTGATGAACAAAAGAGGATGGAGTGACAGAAGAGAGACATACTTGAGATATATTTTGATGCTGGTTTTATTTCCTTACTAAAGTTTGATGTTTGGATATGGGATGTAACTGGAAATCTCCAGGTTTGATATCATGACTGGTATTGTTTTGGATACACTCTATATTTCAGTATATGATCTTCTATTTTAATATTAATACAGTATGCTTTGTTATGCTTGTGTTTATTTATAGTTTTCACTTTGTCAGCCCAATATTATATTTGAATTAATATGTCATTGTGACTGAATTTATTAGTATTTTTACTATAAATTCAAGATATAAGGATATTCATTTATGTCTGTTAGATATCATTTGTATTTTTACAGTGGTTTCATACTGGACATTATCTCTTATTCAAATATCTATGTTGGTTATTATTTATTAATTAATTAGACATTTCAGAAAATTGAAGTAATTGTTTATTTTTAGTTTCTTCGATAAGTTATGTTATAGCAAAATAGTTTGATGAGTATGGATTAAACATTTTTATTTAGATCATACAATTTATCTTTCTGTTCATCTTATATTAATTAATAATTAATATAGTATTCAAAATCCCTCTCAGTTGAGATAGGATAGTTAAGATAGTTTAGGTGTTTATTATCTTAGTATAGTTACATTTAACAGTTGTCAAATCAATTTGTGTAATTTTTAGCATAATTTTAACAGTCTTTATATTTAGAAAAACTCTTCAAAAATCAAAGTATTTCCTTAAGAAAGCAATTATAGGAGAATTTAGGTAGTTGAAACTAATTATAGGATTCATTTAGGTAGAAATAACATTAGGATAGATTTTTGCTGAATTTTAGTTTTCTCCTTAAGAGAAAAATTCAGTTGGTAGTAGGACCATAACCTGCGATATTTTGCTACTCCAAACACACTGGACGCTGTTTTAAGCTGATTGTGTGGGCATAATCTCCTTGTTGGCCTAGGTCAAAAAATCGGGCCAACAAGTCCATACCTCAAATGGATGTTTGAAGAAGACCACTGTTGAGCTCACAATCAAATGCTTGTTCCCTACAATTTTTTCTCAACAACAAATATATATCCAAGCACAAAATATATTAAATGTTAGAATTCAAACTAGAATAATCCATTTAAACATGTATAAAGCAACTATACCCATGGATATAAATATAAACAATTGCACATGAAATTTGGACGAGAAATGGATATTTCTATTAACATAAAAGTAGAGATACAATGCAGAAACATCTATTAGCACCTTGTTGGAACGGAGAAACCAAGCTCCTCCACCTGGGCCTCCACCACTTCAAACCTCCATCACAAGGCAGGCTCATAAAGACAATGGAGAGCTTAGGAGATGAACATAAATATTTATATCAACACGGATGAAGGGATGTAGACTCAAGTTTATGGAAATGGGGAAAAAATTTGCTATAGTTCCTTACTCTCCAATTTTCTCCTCCTCCAATGCTTCACAATCGCTCAATATATATCCCTTAAATGGAAAATGGAGGATCAAATCATAGCATTTCAAAGGATATGGAAGGCCAAGGATCAAGTTATTCATTACTTGATGGGGAAAATTCCAATTTTTTTTGTTTTTGAGTACAAAATCCGATGTATGAGGGTTGTAATGGTGCAATTTGCGTATACATGAGATGCATAAATGTTGACCCATGTGTATCTCCAAAAGTGTCTTTTTTCAGGGTTATACTGAAGCTTTAAGACTATACTGAGTATGGGGGGTATAGTGAGTCTGCATAGGGACAAGGGGAGGCAAACAATGCATGATGTGTAAGGTGTGGAAAATCACGCTAAAACACTAATTGTATCCCTTAATTTCTCATGCTTGAAGTAAGGAAATAAGTATCGTACCTTTTATGAGTTCTTCCTCGGCATTATTTGTAGTTGAAGGTTTTACCAACAACTTAGTTTGTTTCCTAAAAGTAATGTTGTAGTGGTATAGGGATAAGAAGGTTGATTCTTGCAACCACACATGGCCTCTTGAGGATATCATTGGATTATGATTAAGGATTCTGGTGCCATTACATGGTTTTGAGTATGATTTATGTGTCTTATGGCCTTGGGAATGATGTTCCAAAGAAGAAGGGCATGCCTTTGTCCTTAAATAAATCATTGATGCATCTATATCCATGAACAACTAATGCCTAAAATCACCATGCATGACTTTGTATGGGTATCCATGACACTATGGATCTAGGTTTTGTAGCCTTGGGGCCTTAGACATGGTTAGCGGAGGAGACCTAAATCTAGGGGAATAAATGAATCTTCTAGCAATCCATGTCTACAAAAGGTTTCCTCCACCAACCACACATGGCCAACCGAGGGTATCATTGTCCTATGATTAAGGATGTTAGTGCAATTAGGTGGTTTTGAGTAGTATGTATGTGTCTCAAGGCCTTGGGAATGATGTTCCAAGGAAGGATACCATGGCTTTATCCCTAAAGAAACCAATGAGGAATCTATAACCATGAATAATTCCTTGAATAATGACACATGACTTTGCAAGTTATCCTCGACAATATGTGTCCAAGTTGGGGAATTGGGACCTTAGACATGGTCATTGGAGGAGATTTGAACCTCTATTACTAAAGGAACCTTGTACCCATACATGCATAAGGAATTTACCTTTACCAACCATAAATTACCTCCTAAGTGTATCATTATCCTATTATTGAGGATGGCAATGCCATTAGGTGGTTTTGAGAAACATGTACATGAATTAGGGCCTTGTGAATAGTGTTTTGTGAAATAATATCATCCCTTTAGCCCTCAAAAGATCATTGAGGCATCTATATCCATTAACAAGGCCTCAAAGCACTACACATAATTTCATAGGGATATCCATGGTGCTATGTATCCAAATCTTGGGGACTTTCCACTTTGGACATGGTCAAAGGAGGGGACTTGAACCTCAAGTCCTAAAGGAATCTTCTAGTCATCTAGGGCTAAGAATATTTCCTCCACCAACCACACATGGTCTCCTAAGGGTATCATGGGCATGTAATTGAGTATGTTTGTGTCATTATGTGGTTTTGAGCAATATGTATGTGTTCTAGGGACTTCGAGATGAATTTCTAGGGAATAAGACTATGCCTTTGGCCCTAAAAAAACCATTGATGGATTCAAATCCATGAATAATTCCTTGAAGTGCTAGGGATGAATTTGTAGGTGTATCCACACCATTATGTATCCAAGTCTTAGGGACTAGGGGCCTTGGACATAATTAGTAGAGGAGATCTAATCCTTGGGCCCTAAAGGAATCTTCTAGCTATCTAAGGATAATTAGGCTACTTACGCCAACCACCAATGGTCTCATAAAGGTATAATTGGCATGTGGATGAGGATTCCAGTGGCATAGGTGTCTTTGAGTAGTACATACATGTTTTAGAAACTTGTAAATGATGTTCTAGGGAAAGATACCATCCCTTTGGCACTACAAAAATCATTGAGGCATCCAAATCCATGGAAAATTCCTTGAAGCACCTTGCATTACTTCACAACAATATCAATGGAACTATGTATCTAGGTATTTTAGCCTCAGGTTGTTGGACATGGTAAATGGAGGAGACCTTAAAATTAGGTCCTAAATTAATCTTATATCCATCTAGGGATAAGATTAAGGTTATTTGCACCAACCACACATGGCCTCTTCAGGGTATCATTCATCTATGATTGTGGATGTTGGTGCCATTAGGTGGTTTTGAGTGGTATATAGGTGCCTCAAGGCCTTGGGAATTCCATTCCAAGGAAAAATACCATGTAAATCTAAATAAAACGTTGAGGCATATGGATACATAGATAATGAATTGAAGCATGATGCATGACTTCACAAGGGTTTCCATTGAACTATGTACCCAAGTATTAGGGCCTTGGGGAATTTCACATGGTTAGTGAAGGATACTTGAACCATGGGCCATAAAGGAATATTCTATCCATCCAAGGTTAAGAATGTTTCCTCTACCAACCACACATGACCTCGCGAGGGTATCATTGGCCTATGATTGATGACGTTGGTTGCGTTAGGTAGTTTTATGTAGTATTTAGGTGCCCTAGGGCCTTACGGATGATAATCTAAGGAAGAAGACCATGTATTTGTCCCTAAAGAAACCATGAAGGCATCCATATCTATGAACAATGCATCTAAGCATAACACATGAACTAATAGGGGTATCCATGGTGTTATTTATCTACGTCTTCTGGCCTCTTGTTCTAAAGAGAACCCATATTACCAATGGAGGTGAAATATCTCCATTAGAGAAATTATGTGGTGGCTTTAGGTGTCGATCATTGCACAAACATATAGTTTATATTATTTTGAAAATAAGAAATTATATATGTTGAAACATAAAAATGTCATAGCATAATGATGTAGATATCCTCAAGACCTTTCCATTGAGCTAAAAAACTGCAAAAAAAATAATGAATGGATAGAAATTTAATGCCAAAATAGTAAATTACATTTTGATATTAAGAATAACGCGCGTGTTTAAGAACATTAGCGTGTTACTAAGTGCACTTTTTAAGAGAACGTGCATGCTTTTAAAGCATGCTCACATTATTTTAAATTTTTTTTTCGACAAGACAACTTCCACTCGCCCACGTATTTTGCTGACATGGTTTCTTCGTATTTAGGTTCGGTATAATGATCATATGGGTTTGATTGTAAAATCAACAAAATATTCATTTTTCCAAATGTTTCTAAATATATTCGTTTTACAAGTTATGATTTAAAGAGGCTACACAAATCCATCCCCGATGAAATTACAGAAGAATATAGGGATGAGAATGTAGATTCCAAATATATAATTAAAAAAATTAATGTTGTTTATTTTTTAAATTTATTTTTGTCTTGATAGAGAATCTTAAAATTCATACTTCTTTTATTTATACTTTAATTTTTTTCCTTTAACCATTAAAGAAAAAAATATATATATATGATGCACTAGTATAGACTAAAACTTGCAATCTATATATATATGTTTGATAATGTTAATATTTGTTTTTGGTAGCTCAGAGGTACTTCTACATTGTCAGTTCCTAACATGCATAAGTGGCAGAGAAAATTTCACTCCCCAAGCACTTTACTTCATAAAGTTGGTAAGTGTACTTTTTAATTTAATGACTAAAACTGACTTTATAAAAAATGGGTCACTTAAGTGATTTAAGTGAGCTCAATGAGAGATTAAGTGATAGACTTATATTTAGTGAGGTAAAGATCTAATATTGGATGTTGATATCTAGAGGTAGCTTAAGGGTCATTAGAGTAATAATAAGAATGGAAAGTAGGCGCAAGGAGCAATTTTTCCAAGAGAGATCAAGAGAGAAGAGGGGTGAAAATCCCAAGAGGAAGAGGGGGAATGCATCCAAATAAAAGTTCAACCATCGATACAATATTGTAAAACATTAAAGGAGGGTCGTACAATACAAATTTACAAGGCCATATAACTAGTTTCATGCACTGAAATCAAGGAAGCCATCCATCAAAAGTTTGGAACTATTTTCAAGTCATATAAATGACATAAATCCTACATAAAAGTACAAAAATTGTGCAAATAAATTGAGGTGTTATTTCTACAATAAAAAACCAAACAACATAGATCATACAACAAAATAAAGGGAATAGATTTCGAGGCAGAAATCAGGTTCATATTTTGAGGTCTTTGGCACATTCAATGAGGTGTATTGTTGGCACATTTACCTAGATAAGTGCAATGTATTTTTGTTGAAAATATTACTGATGTAAACTCATTAAATTTATGTTATCTCACAAATAAAAATGTCTCTCTTGGAGTGTTTTTCCCTTTGAGGGTTATCCAAGGGATTTGTCCAGATATGTTTCATTAAATATGAATGAATGCTTTCCTATTGTTCAATTATTCCTGCTGAAACTTCTTAGTCATTGATTTTTTTGCTCATAAAATGTTGTTGAATGTGTTGGGCTTAAATGCATTACTGTTGAAGTTTTATTGGAGACTAAAATTAGAGTTTGGCTATGTGTTTAAGGAAATCCATACAAGAGTAAAACTAGTTTGTAGGTGAAAATTCAACATGCTATCAAAGCTGGGGATCTCAGTTTGAACAGTAATAACCAGTATTTGACACAAGGGGAAGCAAGGAAATTTCTGAGATTTTTCACCTCGAAGATTTGAGCTTGTTGTTGGTTGGTTTACGACTATGTCTATGAATTTTGGCTCGCAGTTTGAAAATAGGATTGATATTGCATCAAATTTAATCCCATGGAAGGAGAGGATCACTTTGATGTTGGAGGAGTTTGATTTATGTGATAAAACCAAGGAAATTGTCACAAGTACCATTGATCTTGATCCATTGGATGAATATAACAAGAAGAGTGTAAATGCAAAGGATATTCTTCTTGATGTAGTGAAATAATGTGTTATGCCTCGTTTAACCGGGAAAAAGAATGCCTTTGGTGTGTGGGAATCATTGATGAAGTTGTTCTAGAGTAATAATTAAAATGAGAAAATGGTTTTGAGGGGAAGAATGAAAGATAATAATATGACCAAGACCGACAATGTCACACCATAAATTACCTAGATTTCAAAGCTACATGATGAGTTGGGTGATGTGTGTGAGACAGTGGATGATGCAGAGTTGGTGAGAACTACCTTGAATAGTTTGTCACAACTTTGGAAAGACTTTGTTCATGCGATTATTTCTAGAGATAACATGCATACATTGAATATAATTTGGAATGATTTCATACGGGAGTTGAGACTTAGCTCCATCCATGCAGATCAACAACATGGGGATGATGAGGAGAATGTTTCTCTTACAAGGAAGAGCAAGCAGAGGATCAAGAAAGGTATAGGTGGTGGGTCTAGATTGATAAGTGAACATAAAAAGGACATGAGAAAAGTGAAATTCTTCAAATGCCACAAGACCGGGCACTATGCAAGTAAATGTCCAAAAAAGAAGAAGAAGGGAAAGGATGAGACAGAGACAACAACATCAATTGATATTGAGGACTTTACGAAGAAGTTTGAGAAGGCAATTTATGGAGTATCTTGTCTTTCAAATACTGGTAGTGCAGTATTTGAAGAGCCGGGACATTGGAGCATGAGTTGTGGGTAGTGATTCATCTCACCACATGACGAGAATAAGGTCGATGTTCCTTAGCATGTTGAGAATATAGTTGTCATTGATGTCAAAGGTGTTCATGAATGACAAAGGAATAACTAGTAGATATGGTAGCAGGATGAGTTCAGCAATGACAAAGGAAAATCAGTAACAGGGTTGATGACAAGCGAAAATCAGTAACAGGGTTGATGACAAGGATTGATCGATTCTCTGATCACTTGACATGAAAGAGAGGGCATGAATTAATCAATTATATCATTGAGGTTTCATGAATGGAATATGTTTTAGAATAACCATGTTGTAGTTTTTTGGATCAATGATCAATCACTGTAAGGATTGATAATAAGCGAGACCTAAGTCTGTGTAGGCTTAGATTTTTTAGATTGAGGTAGGAGAAAATCCATGGTTTAAATTTGAATTCGTAGGTTGGCGTTAAATCTGAGATAATCCAACACTACCTAAGTTAAGTCATCCTCATAATTGTAGATCGTGCGGTGGAGATATGAAGGTTCCGAATATCTACGACTAATATGGATTTTGTTGATTTAATAGAGAGGAGGATAAAAAGGGAGTTGAGATGCAAAATCAGAAACTAATCGGCAAGAAGGAGATCAAGATCAATGGACGAGGTTGATCATGGAAGCAGATCAATGGTTGTCAGTGATTCCGCTAGGTGGAGTTGCGTAGTTTGGGAAAATTTTGATGTCCGCAGAATTTTTATGAAATATGTTTCATCATATTTGAAGTCCATCGTTTATCTGGTGGGGACATAGATATGATAGTCCTTGGGGATTTTGCTGATTTAACTAGCAATCCTATTAATTTTTTATTTCACTAAAGAATAAAAAAAATTGTAAAGTACTTGAGATCCGTAGGACAATGTGGAAAACAAATTAGAGACTGTTTGCTTGCTGACTAGATTGGGTATTGCACCTGTAACTCCTACCTGGAATCAGGTACGTGGACGGTCCTGATTAGTCATGAGGAATGTAGAAGCCAATTTTGAGAATATTGGTGATGGTGAATGATTTCCGCATGAAGAAAAGGAAATATCCACAAACCCGCATTTGATCATAGATAAACGGCTAGGATTGAATGCGCAAGGAAATCTACAATGTGGAATGATTTCCGCACAAAGAAAAGGGAATATCCACAAACCTGCATTTGATCATAGATCAATAGTTAGGAATACATCCACAAAAGTTTGATGGTGCGAAAAGGATTATGTCAGCAGAATGTGGAAGGCAGGAAGTGAAAGGTGGATATCGGAAGGTGGAGAATCATGAAAAAAATTGGGAGATTCATAGTTATGTTACCTGAAATCCGGATGATCGACAGTCCAAAAAACATCTACATAAGATCGACGGTGCGAAAGAAAAATGGTGGAAAGCAGAAAGTGGAATGTGAAATGAGGAAGATGAGAAATCAAATTATAAAGTAATATGGTTTTCCATAACTCGGATTTCTCCAGCGGAATGCAGAAGGTGGAAAGTG
The DNA here is from genome assembly GCA_001517045.1 of Pseudotsuga menziesii. Classification (NCBI taxonomy): domain Eukaryota; kingdom Viridiplantae; phylum Streptophyta; class Pinopsida; order Pinales; family Pinaceae; genus Pseudotsuga; species Pseudotsuga menziesii. Next base: position 420,091 of record LPNX010198694.1, on the reverse strand, counting down.
GAAGGCAGATAATCGTGAATAGACTTTGGGAAATGTCACAATACCACAACCTGAAGTTCACTAGCAAAATGTGGAATTTAGAAAGAGAAAGGAGGAGAATCATGAAACGGCTTTGGGAAATGTCACATTTCTGCAACCCACAGTCTGGGAGATAGATAGTCATGGAGAGTTTGAAGTCAATCAATGGTTTAGAACGGTTGAGGTGAAAAGCTAAGTGTGAAAATACCTTTTTAGAAATTTCATAGTTAGGCAATCTGCATACCACATCCTATCTTATATCTGTGGTCAAGAAGAATCCTGATATAAAATCAATGATTCGTGATTGTTGCAGAAATGCAGAATGTGGAAGATACCAACTGGAATATTCCATAAGAGGCAAAATCAATGAAATGGCACAATGGTGAAGAGATGCGTCCGTAGGAAGAGTGAAGGTATTTATTGACAGAATGATTGAAGGAAATAATTTGTCTCTGTGATTGTGAGTGACAGAGTCCAAAATTGAATGCAGTTAGATAGCATACTGATAAAATTTAGTCCAGGGTGGTAGGGCAGTGCTAGGGCAGGAAACAACCCTGTAGGGGGTTGTAGCCTCCTTCCAGCAAAATATGCTAAATTAGGTGTAGTAGCATCCTGTCAGTTGTAGATGACAAAACTAGGGGTTGTAGCCTCCTTCCAACAGAAGCTAGTAAATAGGGTGTAGTAGCATCCTGTTAGTTGAAGCTGACAAAATAGTGGGTTGTAGCCTCCTTCCAATAGTTGATGGTAAATAGGGTGTAATACCATCCTTATCTATAGTAGTAAGAAAAAACTATTTGTAAATAACAATTTTGCAGTAATAGGAAGTATTGGTGGTTTACCCAATTGGACTTCCATGATAGATTTGTGTTCTGTGTGTTCTTGTTGATTATGTTGATTATGTCACAATAGGATTTGAGCCCAAAACATGATGATAGAATTTGACGACATCTGAAGTAAAGTACATTTTTTCCATATTGCAATGATGAAAAGCATTGTACCTTTCGATTTTTTTTCGTCTTGCAACATCGTCGGATTTTCGACTTCCCTACTCATAGGTTTTTCAATGAGCTTTATTATCGATTAAGAAACATCAGTTTTTTGTATTCATGATGAAATATGATAGGAGGGTCATCGGATTTGTGATGACATGTGATAGAAATGTAGTCGGATTTGCGACTAGATGTGAAGGAATGTTCATCGGATTTTTTCAAATTGTACAAAGGCATATTTCCAATGTTAACTAGGTTCATGTCATCGGATATTTGACGACTGTGAAATTATAAATATAAACATTTTTAAACATTTTGACATGTTTTCTATAGAAGTGATGGATGGTTTGTAGAAATTATTCATTCCTCGACGGACGGTTTGAGGAATTGTTTTATTGTTCAATTTGTTTTATTGAGGGATTTGTTTTTCTTTAACGGACAGTTTGCAGGAATTTTTTTATTCTTCGACAAACCACTGCTTGAGAAAATTGTGATGCGTTGAACTTGATTTTTTAAGATTTTCGATAGTGTTCATTCACAAAGTTTGTGACAAAATGTCAAATAGCAATATTCTTGATCCAAATGAAGAAAATCGACAAATGCTTGCTAGACTATGGGATGTAGCAAAATGAAGGGGTGATGGGAAATATTATTGCCGATGTAATCAATGTAGGGGATTTAAGAGGAGAATAATATTGATCGCAACAACCAAAAAACATTGTAGGGAACATGGACACGTTGAGGGGGGGGAATGAATATCATCCATTTGTAGGTTTAGCATTATAATTTTTTTATATTTTTTTTCTTTATTAAATCTATGTATTATTTTAATATTTCCCATATTAACTATTAACTATTAATGTATTCTTGTATGTATAAAGGAAGTATATCCTACAACATATTGTCTAGAGGAAGTGCTTTCAGAACAAGTACCAGAGGATCATGGAGCGTCTATGTTTAATGGAGAACAAGTGATTGATCATATTGAAGAAGATGATCATATTAATTACGTAGTTGGAAGATGATGGGAAAAATACACTGATCCATGATTTATTTAATGTTAGAATGGATGATGACGATGACGATGATAATGAAAATATTGATGACTTTGATGATGTTCACGATATACCTCTTCTCAATAAGGCATACGAACCCCTGTATGAAGGATGAAAACAAATCTTCTCTCTGCTATATTGTTGATAATGAACTTGAAGGTTATAAATGGTATTTCAAACATATCAATCACACAGATGCTAAGGTATGTAAAATAATCCATCACATATATACGATTGTGATAAAGTTTAGCTTTATCCTCTAATAATTGTATTGTTAAATCATAATTAAAATTAATATGGATGAAGTATGTTTCATTAATATTATTTATATATTATATTAACTCTATTTTTTTTTATTTGATGTAGCTTGATAGCTGAATTTTTTTTACCACCATCCGAAATATTTTACTTCCCACATATCGAGATTTATCTCCCATCATGAAAGATATTGGAATGCATTATGAAGCAATTCATGCATGCCTCGATGACCATGTTATATATTATAATCAGCATGAATTTTCAACAGAATTTCCAGAATGTCATATAAGTAGATATTGGACAGATCAAGTAACAAAAAATGTGCCTCACAAGGTTCTTCGTTATATTCCCATCATTCCACATTTGCAACGGATGTTCAGGTGCAATAACATAGTGCACTTTATGGATTACCATGTAAGGAACAAAATTCAAGATGATGTTATTCAAATTCGTGCAGATGGTTCTGCATTTAGAGATATGGTGGAAAAGTGGCCTCACTTTAAAGAAGAACCCCATAATCTTAGGATTTCTTTGGCAAATGATGGTGTTAATCCATTTCAATAGATGAAATCCATTTACATGGTGTGGCCTATTTTTGTTATCAACAATAACATTCCTCCATGGTTGTTAATAAAGAGGGAGCACATAATGTTGTCAATGATTATTCTAGGTATTTTGTGTCTACAAATTTTTTATTTCTAATGTAGTTGTGGCATATCATTTGTCTTATTATGTTTCCTAATGTCATATATATATATATATATATATATATATATATATATATCTATATATATATATATATATTGCTTTACTCTTGTGCATGGTTTCTATATCTTAATGGTTCCCATAATTATATATTTTATATGTACTTCAAATCAATTAGGTAAGTACCAAGTCAAAGATATGAATGTATATATTGAACCTCTTATAGAAGAGCTACTGAAGTTATAGAATGACATCACTATTTATGATGTATTTAGACCAATACGACAAAGGAAATTTCAATTGCATACAATGGTTGTATGGACAATACATGATGCCCTAGGGTTAACCCAAATTTGTGGCTTGTTTTTTTAAGTTCCACTTTAATTGTATTTAATTATATGAAGTAGTTAATATAGTTTATATAATTATAATTGACATAGATATTCCATATCTATATTTTGTAGGTCTTTAGACAAAGGGTAAATTTGCATGTCCAGTTTGTGGTCCTAAGATCATATCTTGCCGCTCAAAAACATTAAGAAGGGAGGTGTTTGATGAGTATAGGAATTTTCTCTCTAAGAATTATAGGTATAGAACAACTGAAAAAAAATATTTTCAATGGGAAGCAAGAGACTGCATTAAAACCATGGAGAATGACACCTCACCTTTGGAAGATGCAATACAATAGAAATCGTCAAGCTAGTACATATGGACCATCGTATATTAATTGTTACGTATTTTAATTTTTATTATGATTTGTTTACTGTAGTGGCCATAATTGATTTTTGTAATTTATTTATAAACTAATATTCATGATGTCCTTCATGATCATGAAGGAATTAATGGGCCTCTGAGAGGAATGAAAAGTTATCCTATACAATTTAGTAGGTTTTCGTACTATGAGCACCTACAAATTTCTCATATGTTTGATACAATGCACATTGGAAAAAATGTGATTGAAACATTATGGCGACTACTGGATCTAAGGAGCGAGAAAGATAAAATTGTGAAAGTTTGCAAAGGCATTCAAGAAGGAAACCATGCAATGAAATATGGCATTCAGTTTCATAGCAATGGAGACTGAATTAATATAAAATCAATTCCATGGATGTTTACGAAGAAGAAAAGTAATGTTGTTAAAGAAGTAATGCGGAAAATTAAATTTCCCATTGGATTTTGTGAGAACTTGAAGAATACCATAAAAAAAAGGTGATTTTGTGGGGGTCAAAACACATGATTGGAACATCTTCATCAAGGTAATTATTATTTTTATGTCCATATAAATTTTTTTCATTTTATTGCATAAATTTGTTTTCTTGTTTGTATACTCTTAGTTTAAAAAATGACGTTGTTTGTATATTGATATAGTATGTTCTACCTCTCTCTCTCCCAAACAACTTCGACGACAATGTCAAACAAGTTATATATAATATTGGGAAATACATGAGGTAATTAGCGATTAGTTGCATGTGCATAGTTTTTCTTTAATTCTTCATATAATTTATATTCATTTTTTGTGCACTAATTCATGTTATGTAATTTAATGTTTTTTCTTGTTAATTATCATTATTCATTTGCGTCACTTGTAGATGGTTGACATCTAAAGAAATCCATAAATAATTTATAAAGTATTGGAGGAGAGAAATTCCTCATCTCATGTGTGAAATGTAGAAGCATCTACCTTCGGCATTTTTCAATGCACGGGAACACTACCTCATACACCAAGTTGAGGAGATTGAATTGTGTGGGCTTGTGCACTCAAGATCCACGTGGATGGTTGAGAGGCACTTGAAATTTATGAAGGGTATGGTGAGACAATGAGCACGTATTGAGGGTTCTATGATGGAAGGATATATGGTATACCAAAACATGTTGTATGTTAGTGAATATCTTCCTAAGTTAGAATCAAAGCTCAATTTATGTCGCATTTGTGATTCGGACTTCGATAACTATTTTGAAGGGGAGTACCTGAAGGGGAATGGTAGATTGAGGAAGGTGACAAGTAATTATTAGCTAGTGGATGTTAATTATATCGTACATATTCGAATTGCATATTCAATTTATTGCATCAATTAAGAGCATCTACTTTGTTCAAAAGATTTAAACATGTCTTGAATTTTAATGTTTATTGTCATCATTTAGTAGGTCGAGAGTGGGATACAATTCATTTATGCATCACAAACAATCTTAATTGGATGAAGGTATGGATTGAACGATGTAAACAATCGGGTCATGGAATATCATGGGAAGGTGTGGCTTCATTGGTAAAAGCATCACATCGCAATGGAGATACAAATATTATAGAAAGGGAAATCGATTTAGCATATGGTTTAAAAGATAAGTAGGAAAGCATATTAATCAATCACTCTAAATCTATTATTTTGCAAATTACATTTAAATGTACATGTTGTTCTTTGACATGTATGGCTGCATAAACATGCAATTAATCATAAATATTGAATCGTTATGTAATATTTTCGTGTATTTATTGTTGTAGGTAAAACACCATAAGGCTATGGTCTACAATGGTTGTAGATATTGCATCAAAAAATTGGATGAAACAAATAAAACATCATATTGTGGGATATCTGCAGTATTTGAGGTGACCAATGTTTCATCTAGAAGTGACAGACATCCTGAACTCTTAGAAAATTGATACTATGGGTATTTGGAAGATAATCTACAGTGTGACTTTAAACCCTTCAAGGTAGTTTTTTTCATTGTCAAATGATACAAGTTACGATTGAATCAACATGATCTCGATAGAACTATTATTAAACATGATAATGGATTTCATGGTAAATACAAAGTTGTTTAAGCCTAGAATGGAGCCCTATGTTCTTCCAGGCTAATGTGAACATGTATTTTACTTGAAGGTTTCAAGTAAAGCGAGATGGTCATTTGTTGTGAGATAGGATCCAAGGGGAAGGACGGTAAAGTATAACCTAGATGAAGGTAATGAAGAGGGTACTCTGGAAGAAGAATACAATGATGAAGAGCATGATCAACATGATGATTTAGATGATCATGATGATCCAGTAGAATCTGTCCAAGAATTAGTTGAATCAAATGATGTAGTAGACAATGCCCATGAAGATTATATTGATGATGATATGATGAATGCAACTGACTTAGATATCGATGATGATATGGCTAATACTTAAAATGTTGACTCTGGATCTGATGATACAGATGATGTCTTAGATGAACAAGATGATGAAATCTATTGAAAGGTAAATACTTAACTAGATCTATTATTTTTTTAACAAATAGTTACTAAAATTAATGAGATCATATGTTTATAGATAGGAGAATGGATGAGGTTAAAATAGTATTCATCATTGTCAACATCATCATCATCGTCATCATCATCATCATCATCATGGTCCTCATCATCATCATCATCTTCATCATCATCATTATCATGATCATCATCAACATCATCATCATCATCATAATCATCATCTTCATCATCATCATGATCATCAGATTCATCATCGTTGACATCTTCATCATCATCGTCGTCGACATATTCATCATCATCATCGTCATCGTCATCACCATTTTTTTTTCTTCATTGCTGTCATAATCATCATCATCGTGATCATCATCATCATCATCATCATCATCATCATCTTCGTCTTCATCATCATCATCATCGTCATCATCGTCAACTTCACGATCATCTTCATCTTCATCATGATCATCATCTTCATAATCATGATCATCATCAGCAGCAGCAACAACATCAATATCATCATCATCATCATCATCATCTTCATCATCATCTTCACCTTCATCATCATCATCTTCATCATCATCATCATAGTCATCATGTCGTCATCATTATCATGATCATCTTTATCAACGTCGACATCATCATCATCTTCATCTTCATCATCATCATCATCATCATCATGTTCATCGTCATCATCGTCGTCATCATCATCATCATTATCATCATCATCATCTTCATCATCATTGACTCTGGATCTGATGATACAGATGATGACTAGGTCGATGAAGAAGATGATGAAATATATTGAAAGGTAAATATTTAATTAGACCTATTATTTTATCTTATTTAAAAAAAAAAGTTACTAACATTAATGAGATCATATATTTACATATAGGAGAACAAATGAGGTTAAATTAATCTTCATCATCATCAACATCATCATCATCATCATCATTTTCATCTTCATCATCGTCGCCATCATCGTCGTCATCATCATCACCATTTTCATCATCATCATCATCATCGTCGTCATCATCAGGATCATCATCATCATCATCATCATCAACATCATCATCTTCATCTTCATCATCATCAGCATCATGATCATGATCATCTTCTTCATCATCATCATCATTGTCATGACCATTAATATCATCATCTTCATTTTCGTCATCATCATCATTGTCGTCATCATTGTCATCATCATCATTATCATCATCATCTTCATCTACATCATCATCATCGTCGTCGTCGTCATCGTCATCTTCATCATGATCATTTTCATCATCATCATCAACATCATCATGATCATCATCTTCATCATCGTCTTCATCATTGTCTTCATCATCATCATCATCATCATCATCATCATCATCATCATCATCATCATCATCATCATCATCATCTTCATCTTCATCTTCATCTTCATCATCATCATCATCATCTTCATCATCTTCATCATCGCCAACATCATCATCATCATCATCGTTGTCGTCATCATCATCACCATCAATTTCATTGTCTTCATTGCCATCACCATCATCATCATCATCTTCATCATCATCATTTTCATCATCATCATCATCATCATCATCATCATCATATTCATCATCATTGTCTTCATCATCATCATCATCAACATCATCATCATCATCATATTCATCATCTTCATCACCATCGACATCGTCATCATCTTCATCTACATCATCATCATGTTGATGTTCATCATCATCATCATATTCATCATCATTGTCTTTATCATCATCATCATCAACATCATCATCATCATCATATTCATCATCTTCATCACCATCGACATCGTCATCATCTTCATCTACATCATCATCATGTTGATGTTCATCATCATTGTCGTCATCATAAGACATAAGACTCCTAGCAAGAAATTGAATCATTTTCGATGCTTAGTAGCATCGGGTTTTAAATGGATCTATGTTGGTCTTATAGCATTTACAATCTAGAGTGTCTTTTATAACCTTCTGGATTCTGCAATATAGGAATTTGGTTACAATCATAGATTTCAACTTTTTAATATTTTTACAAAGTTCACATAAAAAATATAGTAGAAAAAGGAATTATGGACACACAATTGTAAAAGGACTTCATACTAAAATAATATTTCAAAATAGTTACGCCTTATATCGTAGATTGTAGCCATATGATATACATGAAAAATATTATAGAATAAGGTAACCATGTGTTCCAAAGGTTTTTTAATATGAATTTTATTTGCCCCCTATAAGTTTTGGTATTGTCATTGATAATATGGATTGCATGCTTTTCTGCATCTTTTTTCCATTATAAATGTATCCATATGATAAAAGTAGCCATATTATAAATTGGGGTTGTTCCATATTATAGGAAATGTATGATAAATTGGGGTTTTGATTTGGGGATAACCGTGATAGATTTTATTGTTGGTTCGCACACCATTCCAAAAGGACAAGCGACGGGATAATGCTCCTTCCCTCTCATTAGAGCTCGCATAGGTCACAAAGTTTGCATAAGAGCTAGCGCTTGCAAAGGTCACCACGGAGGTTGCAGAGGTCATAGAGGTCACCACAAAGGATGTAGAGGTCAAGGAGGTCACCACGGAGGTCGCAGAGGAGATCAAGTAACTAGAAAAGGAGGTCAAGGAGGCAAAGGAGTCACAAAGGAAGTCAAGGAGGTTGTTCAGGAGGTTGAGAATCCACACAGGACACAATGCCTCCAAAATTGGTCAGTACCCACACTTACTTCACCTAAAAATTTGAATAGTTTGACATTGTGTGCTACAGATTTTGGTTGGACTCCATTTTTGTGTGAAATGCACCTATGATTCTTCACGAATCCGCACATCCCAACAAGAGCACTAAACCATGTGCCCATACCGTCAATAATGCTAAAACTAACCCTAAACCTTATCTAATACACATGACTACCAGCAAACAATCTAAAGCGAGCACTTATACCATATATACTACTAAAGGTAGCATGGCTACACAAACCGCCCTACACACCTATAAAAAAAAACTGTGGGTAGTAGGCCCAATTATTAAAACACTTTGCTTTCGTTGCAGGAGCCATTCTGAGGTGACTTGAACACCTAGGATACTACCCTTGTTAAGGATGAGGCAATACATTTTTTAATCTTCATAGATATGAGCACAATGATCAATCATGGTCTTCCTTTCCCATAGTTTTATAATCTAAGACTACATATAGAGGATACCCATAAGACAATGTTTCAAAACCCCTTACCTCGATTAATATTTGTGCCTAGTAAACGAGCAATCGACATTTATATTGATATTAACAATCTACTACAACCCTCTATTGCCACCCAGGTCTTATTGACAAGAATTATGCAATTTGAGTTTATACTCCACATCGTCATAGGGTTGCATTAAGCCACTAGGGAGTTCAATGGCATGTCATGTGAAAAGTGGCATCATGGCCTTCAAGCTTGTCACCAAATGGACCATTTTCAACTTCATCATCAAGCCAATATGTGTGTGGGTGTCTTAACCACATCAAGTATAAGTAATGGGTTTTAGGATCTTTGTAAGGGCATCAAGGTCATCATCAAAGGTTCCAAGTATTCATTAAGTCATCAAGGACCTTTAATCCAACAAATGTGGGTCCAAGGGCTTCTTCATCATGTAAGAGGCATCATGGGATTCTTCAACCATTTGATCCACGCAAGGGGACCTCTATGGGTCAATATCCATGATGACATCACTTGTGGTGTTTCCAGACCTTCTCCTAGGGTACCATGACACCATCAAAGAATGAATGACCACATAATGTGTCATTAATGCTTCTACAACTTGTCTAGGGAATCTCCATCGTCCATAAGAGATTAAACATCATCTCTAGGGTATTTAGCACCATCAATAGGGTCTTCAACATATTCAACAAGGTGGTGACTTCAATATCGAACCTTGTGGGTACAGGGACCTTGTAAACTGGGTACAAGGTGCTTCAATCAACAAACCTAGTGTGTAATGGGTCCAAGGTACTACAAGTGGGACTTGCTGGCATCAATGACAACCTGTGGGCCCACTGCAAGTCCATGCTGGCATCAATGACAATTTCATCAAAAATAAGAATCCTGGTTTCATGATCAAAAAATTCTTTGAACTCCTTTGAAAATGTAGGTGACTTATGTCCAGTTTTCTTTCTCTAAGTTAGTTGAAATTACTATCTCCATTTACAATAGCTCTACTCAGCTTAGCTTAAGACTTGATAATATCAGGTCTAAATTGTGTAATGTATGGACTGATTATTCAATGGAATATTGTCTCTTTATTGGATATATTAAACTTTCATTAGAGGAAATTTCAATTTAAAATGGGCCTTCCAAAACTAATACAAATTCCATGTCATCATGTATTAACCAATAAAAATGCTTTAAAATTCAAAAAGGGAGCACCTCATAAATAATTTTTACTATAAATTTGGGGATATGTATCATAAAAAAACTACTTTTTTTGTTCGTATTTTCGACATATCTCTTTGTGTTTTTACTAAAATTTCGATCGGGAAATATCGTTGCATGCGGAATTTAATTCTGCATCCAATGAGTACCCACTCGGCATAGTTTTGATGGGCCCTGCTACCCCAAAAATAAGAAACACTTGAAAAAAAATGATGATGATGTCATCATCACATTTTTTCAGTTATTTCTTGTTTTTGGGGTAGAGGGGCCCATCAAAAGTATGCCGAGTGGGTACTCGTTGGATGTGGATTTTAATTCCACATCCAATGAGCTCTCCCGATCGAAATTTGAGTAAAAACACAGGGAGATATGTCGAAAATATGAACAAAAAAATAGTTTTTTCTTTTCTTCCTCCAAAATTAATAAATATTATTTTTTTTATTTTAACTATTATTTTATTAATTTTCCTTAGGAGGCCCATTTTGAGTTGAAATTTCCTCTAATGAATGTTATAATTTGAGGCACATATATAATGCAATTGTTGTAGTATATTTTTGAGCTTTGTACATTGGCGGTAAGTGTAAATTGTAGACCTGTTATGGCCAAGCCTTAAAAAATATTGTACAAAAATATTGACATGCATAATTAGCGATTTTGGATTAAGTGAAAGATACAGTTTTTCTAATCCTATGAATGAGGAGTTAAACAATCAGCACCATTGACATCGGGTTACATGGAGGGCTTGGCTATTTTGATTCAATGCCATTCCCATATTCTCATACATGATAGAATCCAAGAAAATAGCTACAATCCTGCCAATCCTTCATTCATAAAAAGTGTTGTCTACCTAATTTCTACTCTCCATGTGATGTTTGATGAGATTGGAACAACTATCAAAACCCTATTTCCTTCTTAGATGGACTCAAACCCTAGCACTTCAATTATCCTCTATATTTTTTCTTTCAAAAACCCCAACCCTTCAAGTATCTTCTAGGTTTTGTCTTTCACAAACCCTAGCACCTTCCTTCCTTGCATAAAGATAATTATAAAGAATCCAAGAAATGTTTTCTTCAAGTTACAATTGATCCAATCAAGTCTCACATGAGTCTACATGAATACTAGAACTAAAGACACTCTCCTTAGGGCTCAAGTCCCAACATATTACATATCTGAAATTTACTTATTAACAACAGAATTGTTGCAGCCATGAATCTGCCCTCTTAGCTTCTATATACTTGTCAAATCACTCAACAAAATTAGCTAACTATTTATGATAAATCATCATACCAAACAATCCTAGAAAATACTCATTCACCATGAGAATATACTTTGAAAACAAGCTCTTCAAGTACACAGTCTGGACAAGATTGTACACTTGACATATACATAAAAATGAAGTTACAAGTACATACCAACAACTTTTCACAAGATGGTACAAAATAATCCTTCAAGCTTATCCACAAGCAATAGTAAAGTGGACTAAATCCACAAGCAGCCTAATCTATTGTCAAGATATGGTCTCCTCTTGAAGTGCTCTCTGTCCAAGGTGTACACATGTTGATACAAGGTTGTCCAAGGTTACATTTACATAATCCTTTTGTAGAGACCACCCATATAGGGATTGAAAAACCATGGACTGGTGTGACCTTTCCTTTCCATCTTATGAATTGGATAGGAATTATCCGAGTACAACAAAGTTTTGTCACTGATTTTCCCATCCATCTTCACCATCTCAAATTTTGGAAATCTCATCTAGTTTTGGACATGGATATTTGTTTTTGCATTATGGAAATGTTGTTGAACAACAAGATAAATAAATCAGTCATTTCCATCAATGTAACTTGAGGTAGTTTCATTTTTATGTCATTGAAAAATAATTACAGCCAAGAAACGCTATTTATTTAGATGCATGTGTGGGTAAAGGATCAGATCTTGAGCTATTTTTTAGGTTGGAAATGAGAAAGTACAACAAAGTTTTGTCACTGATTTTTCCAGCCATCTTCACCATCTCAAATTTTGGAAATTTCATCTAGTTTTGCAAACATATATTTCTTTTTGCATTACGAAAATGTTGTTGAACAACAAGATAAACAAATCAGTCATTTCCAGCAATGTAACTTGAGGCAAAATTCCATTTCCTTGTTTAAACATTTTTCTTCATGTCAAGCTGAGAATATTGTGATGATGGAGGAACCTACATCTCTCTCTTGAATATATTGTTGATAATTTTTCAGTTTGGCACCCTCATGTTGATTATGTTTAAACTTTATACATGCCCTATCCAATCTTGGATGGAAGAGGTTTGTCAAAAGACTTTCCATGCATGTTATATATCAAATGATATTGTATATGCTCATGATCGCGTGATGAAGATTGCAGCATGTTTTCTTATGATGATTATTTGCAATTTACATTGATGAGTTTTAAGCACACATCAAGGAGAACACCTATAATGATGATGATTATTTCTCTAAATTATGTCTTAGTTGCAGAAAATAAAAAATACACGTATGGGTGTTAAATTCACAAGCCCTGGATTCAACATAAGACCCACTTCCCAACACCAAATCAACAAGGGGTATGCATTTCTTTCAATTCTTGAGCACCAATGTTTATATTTTCATTTCAAGATTTCCTAGAAAAGATCAATCTCTTTGACAAGTTTTTGGAGTTCAATGATAAGCCTCTTAATTCCAAAATTGCAATATAATTTTATTTGTTAGTTGTTGTAGTACTAATGTATTAGCTGTTGTGGTCCTTTTTATCCAAATATTTATGTCAAAAACATAGTTGATGAGTTGGTGATTTTCTAGTCTATTTCATTGATTAGATTTTGTTTCATATGCAACTTTAGATCATCTAATAAAAATACATATCGTCTTTACTTAAAATGGCCTTCCACCTGGATGCTCTTCTATTTCGTGTTGACGCATGATCATCTCTCTCATCAAAATATTCAAATTGTTATTCATAAATTAGTGTCTTCATATTTCCCAAGGGTGTGGATTCTCTTAAAGGAAATTAGTGTAATTTTCCTAAGTTTGTGAATATGTTTTAGGAAGCCTAAAACCATGCAGAAATATACCATCTTTGTAGACACTAGTGTAAATATCAAGAAAATAACAATTTTATAAAATTTAGTTTAGGAGTTTGTTGTGATGAGTTGGAAGTTGATCTAAGTTATATGTAAGCCTATGGGTGTAGATTAAGGAGAGAGGAGTGGAAGAGAAAATGAATAATCGGGCCAATCTAGAGTGGAAAAGTGACCTAGAAGTTGTGTGATCAGGTCAGTGTAGTGATAGAAGCTCTCAGAATGTGAAATCATCTATAGAGGTTGGAGAAAGTAATGCATTTCGTCGGATATCTGACATATATGCTATACTATAGACACCTTCAATTTGTTTGTTATATGACTTTAGCCATGTCTATAGGGAGCACAATGTGAGTGCAAATTGTTTATCCAAGGAAGCATTGAATATGAAGGTTGGCATCCTCTCCTTCTCGTAACTTTTAGAAGGAGAAATTCTTTGAGGAAGGCATGATACAATTAATTTAAGAGCTTTTTTTATTTATGTGGCATAGTATTTTTTGGTTCTTTCTATGATGGGATACATTAGAATATTTCTTGTTTTAGCTGGGGATATAGAGTTTGTTTTCATCCCCTCAGGGGTGTGTTTTCTCCACCCTTGATGCCTTCTTGGATAAGCTCTTTGGGCTCCTTATGTTCTCCATGTGGTATTTCCACGTCAATCATCTTGGGATTGTGGGTTTTGTCCCTCCCCTTCGGCATTTTTTTTATTCTTATGATCTCCACTCATGTATGGACTAACTTATTGTCAAGACTATGTAAAAGTTACCTTTGATTAACTATTGAATATCAAGAAATACCTATTTTTCTTCTGAAAAAAGTTACAAAATAGTTGCAAATGATTTGATTAGATATATTAAGATCTATAAAATGGGTCTTTAATATTTTTGGGTGAGAAAACAAAATCAATTAAAAAAGGTACACCTAAAAATATTGTAAAAAACATAGTTTGTATTTTGAGATAAATTGGTTGAAGAATTTGCTATGAAACGACTTGATATCTATATCGTGTTACAAGATTATGTGATGAACTGTTATACTAGGGAATTATTAATATTATTTAGGATAATGATAACAATATTATGTCATGCTTATAAGTATTTCCAAATTTTTTGCTATTAGTTTGTGATTAATTGCCACAAAAAAATTCAACCATGGTGCAGGTAGAACCAAACAGGTGTTTGTCAGAACTGTCTTCCTCCAGTGAGGGGATTTTGGGAAGGTTAGAGGAAAGTGAAACATCTAGTAGGTCTACAAGGGCTAAATCAGCTAGATGTCATAGGATCAGAAGAAAATTCAATAAATGCATGGAATTGTTTCTCAGAGGAGGGGGGTCATGTTCCTATGATGATGAGACAATAAGAGACCTCGAGGTTCCCTTAAGGTACAAAAACCTAGTGAAACAATGGGTACCTAGGGATATTTCTCAATTCAACATTGATTTTTGTATCAATGAGAGGATATATAGAATTGCATCGTCGTCATTACATGGATTGGGGTTGTTTTGCATGGATGGAATAAAGGTTGGATATGATAGATGTACATAATTGATGGAGTATGTTGGACCCTCTTACAACCACAATGATTGGATGTGCCTGGTCCAATATACATGAAGTATACGTAGATATGAGTTGTCAGAAAATTATTTACAATGGAAAGACAAAGATCAAAATAAAGGAGAAACATTGTACATTGACAGAATGCCAAAAATAACTGGGAATATTGTGAGGTTTATAAATAGTACACAACCGGGGTCTACACTTAAGCAACCCAACTACATATTGGACACGCGTGAATTAAACCTTTTCTTTGTATGTGCCATTAAATAAATAGTTGTTGGGGAAAAATTGTTTATTAATTACGATTTGAATCAAGTAGATACAAACAGGGTTAGTATGGATGAGGTACATCCAAAAATTTACCCAACCTTTTATTAATTATTTTAACATCTTTAGGATTTTTCGTTAGCACATAATTATAATTTTTTATTAAATTTCCTATGTTGACTTCGCAGGGAGGTGATGGGGGGCACATCACCCCAGCAAAAGGTGAGAGGAGTACACAATCCATGAGGAAACATGTATACTTCTGCTAATATAGTGTTGATTATCCATCATAGGAGGGTTGTGAAGAGTGATCTATTTGTCCTCTTGAGACTTGATAATATCAAGTCTGAATTATGTAATGTATGGACTGATTATTCAATGGAATATTGTCTCTTTATTGGATATATTCAACTTTAATGTTATATTTGAGGTACATATATAATGGAATTGCTGTAGTATATTTTTGAGCTTTGTACATTGGCTATAAGTGTAAATTGTAGACCCATTATGTCGAAGCCTTAAAAATATTGTAGAAAAAGATTGACATGCCTAATCATGGATTTTGGCTTAAGTGAAAGATAGAGTTTTTCTAAGCCTATGAATGAGGAGTTCAACAATAAGCACCATTGACATCAGGTTACATGGAGGTCTTGGTTCTTTTGCTTCAATGTCATTCCCATATTCTCATACATGATAGAATCCAAGGAAATAGATACAATCCTCCCAGTACAACATTCATAAAAAGTGTGTTCTACCGAATTTCTAATCGCCATGTGATGTTTGATGAGATTTAAACCACTATCAAAAACCTAGGTCCTTCTCATATGGACTCAAATCCTAGAAATTCAATTATCCTATAGGTTTCGTCTTTCAAAAAACCCAACCCTTCAAGTATCTTCTAGGTTTTTTCTTTCACAAACGCTAACACCTTCCTTCCTTTCATAAAGACAAGTATAAAGACTCTAGGCAAGTTTTAATTCAAGTTACAATTGATCCAATCAACTCTCTCATGATTCTACATGAATACTATAACTAAAGACACTCTCCTTAGGGTTCAAGTCCCAACATATTACATATCTAAAATTTCCTAATTAACAACAGAATTGTTACAACCACAAATCTTCCCTCTTAGCTTCTATATACTTGTCAAATCACTCAACAAAATTAGATAATTGTTTATGATAAATCAGCATACCAAACAGCCCTAGAAACTACTCATTCACCATGAGAATATACTTTGAAAACTAGCTCTTCAAGTACACAGTCTAGACAAGATTGTACACTTGACATATACATAAAAATGAAGTTACAAGTACATACCAACAACTTATCACAAGTTGGTACAAAATAGTCCTTCAATATTATCCAAACGTAATAGTAAAGTGGACTAAATCCACAAGCAACCTAATCTATTTCCAAGATATGGTATCCTCTTGAAGTGCTCTCTGTCCAAGGTGTACACATGCTTAGACAACGTTGTCCAAGGTTGCATTTACATAATCCTTTTTGTAGCAACCACCTAGGGATTGCAAAACCATGGACTAGTGTGACCTTTCCTTTCCATCTTATGAATTGGATAGGAATTATCTAAATACAACAAATTGTTGTCATTGATTTCCCCAGCCATCTTCACCATCTCAAATTTTGGAAATTTCATCTAGTTTTGCACATAGATATTTGTTTTTGCATTATGGAAATTTTGTTGAACAATAAGATAAAAAAATCAGTCATTTCCAGCAATGTAACTTGAGGCAGTTTCATTTTTGTCATTGAAAAATAATTACAACCAATAAACCCTATTTATTTAGATGCATGTGTGGGTAAAGGATCAGATCTTGAGCCATTTTTTAGGCTGGCAATGATATAGTACAACAAATTTTTGTCGCTTAGTTTCCCAACCATCTTCACCATCTCAAATTTTGCAAATTTCATCTAGTTTTGCACATGGATATTTGTTTTTGCATTATGGAAATGTTGTTGAACAACAAGATAAACAAATCAATCATTTCCAGCAATGTAACTTGAGGCAAAATTCCATTTCCTTGTTTAAAATTTTTTCTTCATGTCAAGCTGAGAATATTGTGATGATGGAGGAGCCTACATCTCTCTCTTGAATATATTTTTGATTATTTTGCAGGTTGGAACCCACATGTTGATTATGTTTAAAATTTATACAAGCCCTATCCAATCTTGGATGGAAGAGGTTTGCGGGAAGACTTGCCATGCATGTTAAAATTCTGATGATAGTGTACATGCTCATGATCTCATGATGACGATTGAAGCATGTTACTTATGATAATTATTTGCAATTTACATTGGTGAGTTTTAAGAACACATCAAGGAGAACACCTATGATGATGATGATTTCTCTAAATTATGTCCTAGTTGTACAAAATAAAAAATACACATATGGGTGTCAAATTCACAAGCCCTGGATTCCACATGAGACCCACTTCCCAACACCAAATCAACAAGGGGTATGCATTTCTTTCAATGCTTGAGCACCAATGCTTATATTTTCATTTGAATATTGCCTAGCAATGATCAATCTCTTTGACATGTTTTTGGAGTTCAACGATAAGCCTCTTCATTCCAAAATTGCAATATACTTTGATTTGTTAAGTGTTGCGGTACTGTAATTTGTTAGGTGTTTCGGTCCTTTTTATCCAAATATTTATGTCAAAAACATAGTTGATGAGTAGGTGATTTTTTGGTTTATTTAATCACACATAGCAGTATTGATTTGGATAAGTCTCTTTCTATCATCGATTGAAGTTTATTTGAGATGCACATTTATATCATCTCATAACAATACATATATTCTTTACTTAAACTGGCCTTCCACCTGGATTCTTTACTATTTCATGAACTGATGCAAGACCATCCCACTCTCATCAAAATATTCAAATTGTTATTCATAAATTAGGGTCTTCATATTTCCCAAGGGTGTGGATTTTCTTAAAGGAAATTAGTGTAATTTTCCTAAGTTTGTAAATACATTTTAGGAAGCCTAAAACCATGCTTAAATATATGATCTTCATAGACACTTGTGTAAAAATCAAGAAAATAGTTAATGACAAAATTAATAGATAAGGATTGAGTTATTCAGTTAATTGGATACAGGGGTTGACTCTATTATTAAACATTTGTTACAATTTTATAACATCTAGTATAGGAGTTTGTTGTGATGAGTTGGAAGTTTATCTAGGTTATATGTAAGCCTATGGGTGTAGAGTAAGGGGAGAGGAGTGGCCAAGAAAATGAATAAACGGGCCAATGTAGAGTGGAGAAGTGACCTAGAAGTTGTGTGATCAGGTCGCTGTAGTGATAGAAGCTCTCAAAATGTGAACTCATCTATAGAGGTTGGAGAAAGTAACTCATTTTGTCGGATATCTGACATATATGCTATACTACCAACATCTTCATTTCATTTGTTATATGACTTTATCCATGTCTACAGGGAGCACAATATGAGTGGAAACCGTTTATCCAAGGAAGCATTAAATATGAAGGCTGGCCTCCTCTCCTTCTTGTAACTTTTAGAAGGAGAAATCATTGAGGAAGGCATGATACAGTTAATTTGAGAGATTTTTTATTTCCATGGAATAGTATTTTTTGGTTTTTTCTACTATGGGATACATTACCATATTTCTTGTTTTAGTTGGGGATATAGAGTTTCCTTTCATCCCCTCAGGGGTGCGTTTTCTCCACCCTTGATGCCTCCTTGGATAAGCTATTTGGGATCCTTATGTTCTATGTGTGGTATTGCTACGTCAATCGTCTCGAGATTGTGGTTTCCATCCCTCCCCTTGGGAAAGTTTTTGATTCTTATGATCTCCACTCGTGTATGGACTGACTTATTGTTAGGACTATGTAAAAGTTACCTTTGATTAACTATTGAATATCAAGGATCACCTAATTTTCTTCTAAAAAAATGTTACGAAATAATTGCAAATGATTTTATTAGACATATTGAGATCCTTAAACTAGGTCTTTAATATTTTTAGGGGAGGAAACAAAATAAATTAAAAAAGGTACACCTAAGAATATTGTAAAAAACATAGTTTGTATTTTGAGATAAATAGGTTGAAGCATTTGCTATGGAACGACTTGATATCTATATCATGTTACAGGACTATGTGATGAACTGTTACACTAGGGAATTATTGATATTGTTTAGGATAATGATATCACTATTATGTCATGCTTATAAGTCTTTCCAATTTTTTTGCTGGTATTTTTCTATTATTTGCCATTAAAAAATTCGATCGTGGTGCAGGTAGAACCAGACAGGTAATTTTCATATATGTCTTCCTCTAGCAAGGGGAGTTTGGGAAGGCTAGAGGAAAGTGAGACATCCAGTAGGTCTAGAAGGACTAGATCAACTAGATGTCATAAGATCAGAAGAAAATTCAATAAACGCATGGATTTTTTTCTCAGAGGAGGGGGGTGATGTTCCTATGATGATGAGACAATAGGATACCTTGAGGTTCCCTAAGGTACAAACACATAGTGCAACAATGGGTACCTAGGGATATTCCTCAAATAAACACTTATTTTCGTGTCAATGAGAGGATATATAGAATTGCATCATCGTCCTTACATGGATTGGGGTTGTTTTGCATGGATGGCATAAAGGTTGGATACAATAAATGTACATAATTGATGGAGTATGTTGGACCCTCTTACAACTACAATGATTGGTTGTGCCTGGTCCAATATACACAAAGTATGTATAGATATGGGTTGTCAGCAAATTATTTACAACTGAAAGATAAAGATCAAAATAAAGGAGCAACGTTGTACATTGACGGAAGGCCAAAAATAATTGGGAGGGTTTATAAACAGTACACAACTAGGGTCTACACTTAAGAAACACAACAATTTACCCAACCTTTTATTAATTATTTTAACATATTTAGGTTTTTTCGTTAGCGGATAATTATAATTTTTTATTAAATTTTCTATGTTGACTTCGCAGGGAGGTGACGGGGGGCACATCACCGCAACAGAAGGTGAGAGGAGTACACAATTCACAAGGAAATAGGTATACTTCTACTAATATAATGTTTATTAGACATAATAGGAGGGTTGTGAAGAGTGATCTATTTTCCCTCTCAAGACTTCATAATATCAGGTCTGATTTGTGCAATGTATGGACTGATTATTTAATGGAATATTGTCTCTTTATTGGATATATTCAACTTTATTGTTATAATTTGAGGCACATATATAATGGAATTGATGTAGTATATTTTTGAGCTTTGTACATTATCTTTAAGTGTAAATTGTAGACCTGTTATGGCCAAGCCTTAAAAATATTGTAGAAAATCTTGTCAAGCATAATCAGGGATTTTGGCTCAAGTGAAAGATACAGTTTTTCTAATCCTACGAATGAGGAGTTCAACAATCAGCACCATTGACATCAGGTTACAAGGAGGTCTTGGTTCTTTTGATTCAATTCCATTCCTGTATTCTCATACATGATAGAATCCAAGGAAATAGCTACAATCCTTCCAATACTGCATTCATAAAAAGTTTTGTCTACTGAATTCCTACTCTCCATGTGATGATTGTTGATGTTGGAACCACTATAAAAACCCTAGGTCCTTCTCGAATGGATTCAAACCCTAGAACTTCAATTATCCTCTAGGTTTTGTCTTTCAAAAACCCCAACCCTTTAAGTATCTTTTAGGTTTTATCTTTCACAAACCCTAGCACCTTCATGCCTTGCATAAAGACAGGTATAAAGACTCCATCAAAGGTTTTCTTCAATTTACAATTGATCCAATGAACTCTCACATTATTCTACATGAATACTAGAACTAAAGACACTCTCATTAGGGCTCAAGTCCCAACATATTACAGATCTGAAATTTACTTATTAACAACAGAATTGTTACAGCCACAAATCTTCCCTCTTAGCTTCAATATACTTGTCATACCACTCAACAAAATTATCTAACTATTTATGATAAATCAACATACCAAACAACCCTAGAAACTACTGATTCACCATGAGAATATACTTTGAAAAACAGCTCTTCAAGTACATAGTATGGACAAGATTGTACACTTGGTATATACATAAAAATAAAGTTACAAGTACATACCAACAACTTATCACAAGTTGGTACAAAATAGTCCTTCAGGCATATCCACAAGCAATAGTAAAGTGGACTAAATCCACAAGCAACCTAATCTATTGTCAAGATATGGTCTCCTCTTGAAGTGCTCTCTGTCCAAGGTGTACACATGTTGAGACAAGGCTGCCCAAGGTTGCATTTACATAATCCTTTTGTAGAGACCACCCATGTAGGGATTGAAAAACCATGGACTGGTGCGACCTTTCCTTTCCATATTATGAATTGGATAGGAATTATCTGAGTACAACAAAGTTTTTTCGCTAATTTTCCAGCCATCTTCACTGTCTCAAATTTTGGAAATTTCATCTAGTTTTGCACACAAATACTTGTTTTTGCATTATGGAAAATTATGTTGAACAACAAGATAAACAAATTAGTCATTTCCGGCCATGTAACTTGAGGTAGTTTCATTTTTATGTCATTGCAAAATAATTACAGCCAAGAAACCCTATTTATTTAGATGCATGTGTGGGTAAAGGATTAGCTCTTGAACTATTTTTTAGGGCAGAAATGAGATAGTACAACAAGGTTTTGTTGCTGATTTTCCTAGCCATCTTCACCATCTTAAATTTTTGAAATTTCATCTAGTTTTGCACATAGATATTTGTTTTTACATTATGGAAATGTTTTTGAACAACTAGATAAACAAATCAGTCATTTCCAGCAATGTAACTTGAGGAAAATTTCCATTTCCTTGTTTAAACAATTTTCTTCGTGTCAAGCTAAGAATATTGTGATGATGGAGGAGCCTACATATCTCTCTTGAAGATATTGTTGATAATTTTTCATGTTGGAATCCTCATGTTGATTATGTTTAAACTTTATACATCCCTATCCAATCTTGGATGGAAGAGGTTTGTCAGAAGACTTGCCATGCATGTTAAATTTCTAATGATATTTTACATGCGCATGATCTCGTGATGAAGATTGCAGCATGTTTTCTTATGATGATTATTTTCAATTTACATTGATGAGTTTTAAGCACACATCAAGGATAACACCTATGATGATGATGATGATTGCTCTAAATTATGTCCTAGTTGTACAAAATAAAAAATACACATATGGGTGTCAAATTCACAAGCCCTATATTCAACATGAGACCCACTTCCCAACACCAAGACAACAAGGGGTATGCATTTCTTTCAATGCTTGAGCACCAATGTTTATATTTTCATTTCAATATTCCCTAGCAAAGATCAATCTCTTTGACAAGTTTTTGGAGTTCAGAGATAAGCCGCTTCATTCCAAAATTGCTATATACTTTGATTTGTTAGTTGTTGTGGTACTTTAATTTGTTAGTTGTTGCAGTCCTTTTTATCCAAATATCTATTTCAAAAACATAGTGGATGAGTTGGTGATTTTCTAGTCTATTTAATCAAACATAGTAGTATTGATTTGGATAAGTCTCTTTCTATCATCGATTGGAGTTTGTTTGAGATGCAGCTTTAGATCATCTCATAACAATACACCTCTTCTTTACTTTAACTAGCCTTCCACCTAGATGATTTACTATTTCATGTTGATGCAGGATCATCCCACTCTCATCAAAATATTCAAATTGTTATTCATACATTAGGGTCTTTGTATTTCCCAAGGGTGTGGATTCTCTTAAAGGAAATTAGTGTAATTTTCCTAAGTTTGTAAATACGTTTTAGGAAGCCTAAAACCATGCATAAATATATGATCTTTGTATACACTTGTGTAAATATCAAGAAAATAGTTGATGACAAAATGAATAGATAAGGATTGAGTTATTTAGTTCATTGGATATTGGGGTTGACTCTATTATCAAAACTTTGTTAAAATTTTATAACATTTAGTTTAGGAGTTTGTTGTGATGAGTTGGAAGTTTATCTAAGTTATATCTAAGCCTATGGGTGTAGAGTAAGGAGAGAGGAGTGTCCAAGAAAATGAATAATCAAGTCAATGTAGAGTGGAGAAGTGACCTAGAAGTTGTGAGATTAGGTTGGTGTAGTGATAGAAGCTCTCAGAATGTGAACTTGTCTATAGAGGTTGGAGAAAGTAATGCATTTCGTCGAATATCCGACATATATGCTATACTACTGACATCTTCAATTCGTTTGTTATATGAATTTATCCATGTCTACAGGGAGCAAAATATGAGTGCAATCTGTTTATCAAAGGAAGCATTGAATATGAAGGTTGGCCTCCTCTCCTTCTCATAACTTTTAGAAGGAGAAATCATTGAGGAAGGCATGATACAGTTAATTTAAGAGATTTTTTATTTTTTGTGGCATAGTGTTTTTGGGTTCTTTCTACTATGGGATACTTCGAGCATCTTTCTTGATTTAGTTGGCGATATAGATTTTGTTTTCATCCCCTCAGTGGTATGTTTTCTCCACCCTCGATGCCTCCTTGGATAAGTGGCTTGGGCTCCTTATGTTCTTTGTGTGGTATTGCTACGTCAATCATCTTGGGATTGTGGTTTTCGTCCCTCCCCTTGGGAATTCTTTTATTCTTATGATATCCACTTGTGTTTGGACTAACTTATTGTCAGGACTATGTAAAAGTTACCTTTGATTCACTATTGAATATCAAGGAACACCTCTTTTTCTTTTGAAAAAAAGTTACAAAATAGTTGCAAATGATTTTATTAGATATATTGAGATTTGTAAACTGGGGATTTAATATTTTTGAGTGAGAAAACAAAATAAATTAAAAAAGGTACACCTAAGAATATTGTAAAAAACATAGTTTGTATTTGAGATAAATTAGCTAAAGCATTTGCTATGGAACGACTTGATATCTATATCGTGTTACAGAACTATGTGATGAATTGTTATACTATGGAGTTATTGATATCATTTAGGATAATGATATCACTATTATGTCATAGTTATCAATATTTCCAATTTTTTTGTTGTTATTTTGCTATTATTTGTCAAATTTTTTTTCCGACCATGGTGCAGGTAGAACCAAACAGGTATTTTTCAGACCTGTTGTCTTCCTCCAGCAAGGGGAGTTTGGGAAGGCTAGAGAAAAGTGAGATATCTAGTATGTTTACAAGGTCTAAATAAACTAAATGTCATAAGATCAGAAGAAAATTCAATAAATGCATGGAATTTTTTCTTAGAGGAGGGGGGTCATGTTCCTATGATGATGAGACAATAGGAGACCTCAAGGTTCCCTTAAGGTACAAACACCTAGTGAAACAATAGGTACCTAGGGATATTCCTCAAGTCAACACTGATTTTTGTGTGAATGAGAGGATATATATAAATACACTGTAATCATTACATGGATTGGGTTTTTTTTGCATGGATGGCATAAAGGTTGGATACGACAGATGTACAAAACTGATGGAGTATGTTGGACCCTCTTACAACTACAATGATTGGATGTGCCTGGTCCAATATACATGAAGTATGCGTAGATATAGGTTGTCAACAAATTATTTACAACTGAAAGATAAAGATAAAAATAAAGGAGCAACGTTGTACATTGACGGAACGCCAAAAATAACTAGGAATATTGCAGGGTTTATAAATAATACACAACCAGGGTCTACACTTAAGCAACCCAACTACATATTCAAGGGGCATGAAGGAAATTGTGTCTTTGTATGTGCCATTAAATCAATAGATGCTGGGGAAGAACTGCTTATTAATTACAATTTGAATCGAGTAGATTCAAACTAGGTTAGTATGGATGTGGTACATCCAACAATTTACCCAACTTTTCTTAATTATTTTAACATATTTAGGATTTTTCGTTAGCATATAATTATAATTTTTTATTAAATTTCCTATGTTGACTTTGCATGGAGGTGATGGGGGGTGCATCACCTCAAAAGGAGGTGAGAGGAGTACACAATCCATGAGGCAATAAGTATGCATCAAAATGTTATGTTTTAAAATTTATTTTAGTGAGTATTTTGGTTTGGTTAGGTAATTTTTAGTATGTTTTTTATGCATGGTTCTTTTAAGGGCACCTCCCTCATAGTAAATGTTAGGAGGCCTGCCTCAAGGCATCAGGTATACATCGATATTGCCATTGTAAAAATTTACGATGAAAAAATAGATTTGTTGTTAGGTATTTTAAATAGTATATTCGGTTCGTTTATATAATCTTATCCATTTATCATGCAAAGTGTTGATCAAGAAATCCACTCGACAATTGATCAGACAACTACAACATCGGGACAACATGTAAACATGAATGTAATTCTACATTTTAAATACTTTAAAATTGTACACATGTATAATGTGTCATAATGTTTATTTTGTTATGTATTATTTCATTTTTATGTTTGCATTCATTATGATAATGTTTTCTAATTTTTTCCAGGTTGATGATCGAGGAAAATGCCCAGATGTTGATCAGACGACTAGAGCCTCAAGGAATCAAGTAAACCTAAATGTAATTCTACATTGTAAATACTTTGAAATTGTACACATATAAAACATGTAGCATAATGTTTATTTTGTTATGTATTTTTTTGTTTTTATGATTCCATTCATTATGATAATGTTGTATACATTTTTTGCAGGTGGATGATCAGGGAAAGTCCCTAGCTGTTGATCAGACCACACCATCGTCTAGGCATCAGGTAAACATATATATAATTCTAGTAATCTATCACGATAGACAATTTTTGTTAATATAATTTTTTGTGTAGACTATTGCTTCAACAACTAAGTAATGTTTTATATATTTCTATAGCAGACAAATTATTCGGTCTATGAAATAACAAATCAGGACAATTTAGATTTTGATGTCTACTAGTTGTTCAATGATGCTGAAATTGGTACTTTTGTAGACCCGTTGAAGGTGCTACATAAGACCTTGAAAAAACAACATGAGGAAATAGTTCGTCTGGCATTGATAGTTCCAATGATAGACGAGATCAAAGCAAAGGTTCATTTGTTGATCAAGAGATGTCACTCCTTGAAAGTAATTTGCATAATCCATATGTAAATTCATTTTGAACTTTATAATTTTTAATTTTATATGATAGTGAACTTATAACACAATGGTTTGTATTTACAATAAATTCTGCAACGTCACACTTGTGGTGAAGGTGTGTTGGTCCTAGTGACCAAACCACTCCACGTAAACCACAAAATGCACCCATTTTTTCCACTGAACAGTTCGCAACATGCTCTCCAACACCCCCGAGGCCAACAGAGGGTGCAGCCGATGTTGAATGACCCACAACAGATCTTGCAAAAGAAGGGCTGGACGCAGGGTTTGATACTAATGATGATGTTGAAGCAACATTTCCTGAATCTTCTTGTGTCACTAGCATTGGTTCAATAGTGACAACATTTTTTGTGAACGATGATCTCGTTCCAATATAGATAGAGAAGATTCTAGGTAATTATAGATTGTTCAATTGAGTTTTTATAATTTGTTTCTAATATACCGATATTTTTTTAATGTTGACTAATGATGGCATTATTGTTTTGCAGTAAATGATGTATTTTATAAAAATATAAATGATTTGGCCTTGGAGATATTCAGGCCCACCATCCACATAAGGTGGGACAGAGAGGAAAAAGATTTAAAGGATGAGCTGAATAATTGGTTGGTTGGTCTATTCGGAAAATAGACCTTTGATACACCAAAGGTACTAAAGAAGGATGGGTAATATCTAAAGATTGTCTGAGACCAATATAGGGCCACCTAGAAAATATCCCTAGGTATGAGTGCCCTTCGACGATTCCATCAAGGGAGTGGAAAGTCCTAGTGGAATATGGAAAAGAGAAGGGAGTGAGAAAAGCAGGAAAGATACCACCAGGAACAAGGAGGTATGCAATACATTCCACAATGTAATGGTCAGCCTTATTATTATTAATTTTTATATTGAATTTGGAACATCGACTAACACAATTCAACACTTGCCATAGGTTGTCGAACACATCAAAGGCCACCAAGACAAGACTGGAAAAATAGGTCAACACAAGCTTGGTCCTGGTGGTTATTCAAATTTGGTGGCACGAATTGTAAGTATTGAAAACCCCATATTGCATCCAAATGATATATAGAAAAATATTTTCATTTTATTTTGGAAAAAAATGTAAAATTAATAACGTCATGCAAATATGCAAGTCAACCGATTCAAAGAATCTCCCACTCAGGAAGACTTGAAGCTTGGCTTCCCACACAAATTTGAATTCGTTGTTGAATGCCGAAGAAGCTTGTATGGGCATACTGAAATATCTTCTACTAATCGATCTGCTGCATAGATATATAAAAACTATATAGTTTAATGAAAATGTATTAATTCTAATGCAATTTATTCTTTGTAAAAACATAACATAAACTATTTATTCTATTTTGAGCAAGAAAGTAATGATTCTGTTAATGTCGAGGATGTACACCAACTAGTCGAAGATCATGCTTCAATTCCTAGTAATGAATTTATTAATATTCTACTGTTTTGTATAGATAATTGTAGATGATGAACATTGATTCTAATTCTCCGCAATTCAACTACAAAGCATGTAGATGCAGGTAACATTGAACAGGTTGATCCTATACAGGATAATGATGAACTTGTTGATGTTCCCATGCCATGTAAAAACACCTTTGTAATGTTTTTTTAAATAATTACTTGTATTTATAAAAACAAAAATAAATTACATGAAACATTTTGACATTATTGCAGCAATTTCGAGACCCTCACCACAAGTTCAACTTGGTAAGCAATCTACTAGGGAGACTGATGAGTAGATTCTGGAAGATGTGCTTCTTGCTAAATATGTAAAGAGAAGAAAAGTAAAAGGTCTCATGACTGAATAAATTTTGAGTAATTCTTATTTATAACAAAATTTAGTACATGGTTTTTCCCTCTATTTAATGAATGAATGGTTAAATGAATGCTTTAATGAATTTTTTTATCAACTATTGAATAAATGAATGGTTTAATGAATGATTTAATGAATGGTTTAATGAATGTTTTTTTCAGTTATTGAATGATTTAATGAATGGTTTAATGAAATCTTTTTTCAGTTGTTGAGTGAATTAATTTGCAGTAAATTGTTATTTGCACGTAGATGCATTGGGTTTGGGGAATTGAGAGTGATGTGGGGGGGGGGGAGGGACCATAAGAATTTCCACCTTCATGTGGTTGGTCCAGTTTAGTAGATAATATTAAATTATTCTCAAAACGGAGAGGATCTCAATGAATGGTAAGGAAGTATACATTAAAAGCATTTATTTCTATAATTCTAGTGTTTAAATTTCACTATTGCTATTTGACTCATCCATTGGAACTTGTTACATGTCACGTTGGGAACCATTTTCATAATTTAGAGGAAAAAAATGGCGTTTTTATGTGATCGATGGCCTTATATACATAGTGTTGTGGTTCTCATGTTTCCTTAGGTGATCTCTTATTACCAATTACTTTACTTGAATAGTTGAATAGTATTGTAATTTACATTGCAATAGTATTTTATTCGTTTAGATTGGTTTTGCTATTTTGATAAACAAGAAAATATTTATTTAATGGGTCCTAACATGAAATTATTGTAACAGCAAAATATTTGCAGTATGTTGAATGATGTTTTGAAAGGTAAAGCATAAGAAGATAGTGCGAAGATCCATAAACACTACAACAAAACACTGTGATTAGCATCTCTTTTAGCATCCACTATCACTTTTAGTGTATTTTTCATCATTTTTTGGACAAAGTAGATGCTTTTCCATGGGATGGTGTTTTTAATGGCATTATTAGCATCCCTTTTTAAAATTTGATGCTCTTTTGGATGCTAATTAGCATCCCAAGTAGTGTCCCAATAAGCGTCCCAATCAACGTCCAAAATAACATTCCATATAAAGCCCATAATAGCCTCCAAAAAAACGTCCAAAATAGCACCAATATTAGCACCATATATTGAGCCAAGGTTAGTGTGAGGAATTGCACCCTACTTCCTATTTCCTCTCAACACCTCACAACAAAATCCATATTGGGTTCATTTGGAGGTGTTCCTTCCCAACCTGTTCTGTGTAGACACCTGCTCAACTCAACAACTCTTCATGACAACATCTGGATTGGGTTCATTTGGAGACATGCCCCCCCACCCCGGTTGATGTAGGCACTTGCTCAGTTCAAATTCCTTTGGAGACACACCCTCCCACCTTATTCTATGTAGTCACTCGCTTTAGACAACACCAACACACTCTTCAATGTATTCATTATTTTGCAGCACAGCTCAACAACTATCATTTTAGACTTGGTTTTAGTTTTCTCACATTTCACCTGAGAGGAAGAAAGAAGGGATGCTTTCCCCTTCAATTAGGAGGAATTGGTATGAATGGGAGGCCCATCCATCACAATATGATGTTTGGATTTGGTTCACACCTCATTATCAAATTAGAATGGTTAATTATTTAGGTATATTATTAAATAATGGTTAGTCTTTTTGACTTCTCAAATGTGGACATGCATGTAATCATATCAAAATGTTATGAAGCCTTCATCTAATATAAGTTAGTAATTTTTTCTTCTTATATGCATTTTGTTTATTCTAAGTTCGATTGTTGAGTTTCATATGTATGTGGATTAATAATTTATTACATAAATTTTGTTGATACCTTTGATAATTACCATTTAACTATTTCATTTTATTTTTATTGTTTTTTTCTGTGGTTCGTTGCCCCATAGCTTCTTGGAAATAATTTCAAGGGGCCCACCCAAAGGGACCTCACCCTATAAGCACCAATTTTGTGGAACTTGTACCCGGAAGGGCTAGAGAATTCAAGAGTTGACCTCGACCTAGTGACGTCTTGGCCACATAATCTCCAACCAACTAAGCTACCACACTGGACTAATTTTTAACTATTTATTTATTATAGTAGATTCAATTTTTAATATATATAGTCATATTGAAATTGTTATTGATAATTAAATACATAAAACCACCACACAATAACACTTCACTTCTATACCGAACAATCCTAAAAAAAAGCATTAAAAAAAGAGTGAAAAACTAAAACAACAATAAAAACAAATTATAAAACACTTAAAAAACTTATGAAACACTTAATACATCTCAAAATATCACAAGCCAAAATATATAGATAATTTAAAATCACATGTTTTTATTTTTTTTTATATTCATATAAAAAACATTAATATTATTGTATACATAGACTCTAAACCAAAATCTATTTTAACCTACAAACTAAATATTAAAATTAAAAACAAATCACAAATTAAGAAAAAAACCTAAAACAAAGTAATTATTTAATTCCTGACTTACTAAATATTTTTAAAAAAATAACAAAAACTAAAAATACTAAATATAATTTCAAACACATGTTAATATTTAAAAAAGAAACATCATAAAATAAAATAACAAAAACTAAAAATACTAAACATAGTTTTAAAAAATGTTAAACAATGCAACAAACACTAGTAAAAAGAAGCATCATATAAACAAAGCATATAAGAATTAGAAACAATTCCAATAATAAATATAGTTTAAAAAATGTATTAACAAAGAAACATCATAAAATAAAATAACAAAAACTAAAAATACTAAACATAATTAAAAAAAATGTTAAACACTCCTAAAAAACATCATATAAACAAATTAGAAACATTATGTAAATAAATTAAAAAAATTATATTAAAAATTAGAAACAATTCCAATAATATATATAATTATTTTAATATATATACTATTATTTCAACATAAAGAATAAATATGGAGAAATGATTTTCCACTTAGATGCATTCATTACATTCGCTGCTTGGTACGGTGTTGGATGCTTAGTTGCTTTTTCCTCCCATGATGTTGATTTAATAGTTCATATCTCCATTTCAATAGCTCCGAACATTGTTGTTTGATGGCAGATTTTATATCACATTAAAGGGTTTATTCTTGTTTTATTTTTCATTAATGCAATTTCTTATTGTTTTGGAGGAGGTCAACCCACGCTAAATATTACAACTTTCTCATCCATGAAGCCGAATGTAATTATCTTTTTTCCTAAATTAGTTTGCTCTGAATAATATTTCATTGGTTTTCTTAGAATATATGCGGAAGATTAAAGGTAGCTTAAGGAAACGCTGTAAGTTCAATTTTTTTCTTAGTTTCTTCTAGCAAGTTTCATTGATTTTCTGAACATGCATGAAGGTTACCCAAGGTAGGCATATATAAAAAGGAGGCTCGCCTATTCCAATAAAGTGAATACAGTTGGAGGGAGATTAGCAAGGAAGAGAGCCAAAGAGAAAGAATTCAATAGTTAGGAGAGGAGAGAAGTAATCCAATCTATGGTATGTTTATGATAATTTTTTTATTTGATTTTTTGAGTTTTTTTATTCCAATTTTCTAATGTCTATAATGAAATATTGAATTGCAGAGGCTACCAGTAGATTTTATATGGATGGAAAACATATTCAATAAAGTTCACTGGAGGCTCAAGTTTTCACCAGCCCTAACTCTTTGCTCATAAATTTTTGAAAAAAAAAAAATAATAGCATTCAAATAAAAATCATAGCACTAAAACAAATGAATGAGAATGAATAATACCAAGTTTTTTTATAAACAAGCCTCAATTAGTTAAATGATACGGAAGAACCTTGATCCTTTGGTAGGTGTAAATGAGAAAGGCATAAGTAGACGAATATCTAAGATTCAATGAAATATATATATATATATATATATATATATATATATATAAGTTTTAATTTTTAAATTTTAAATTTGTTTAGTGGTTGAATTTTTATTGATTTTTTAAAAATAAAATAAATTATTATTTAAAATTTAGATAAAAATATATTTCATTCATTTAAAAAAATTATAATTTTTTTATTTCTTTTAAAAATATTATCATTTTATTTATATAATTTTATAGTTTTTTATTACTTTTAAAAATGTTATTATTTTATTTAAATAGTTTTTTATTACATTTTAAAAATATTATATAAGGTAATGTAATATTCAATTTACAACATTAATTTATGTAATTTTTTTTTACATTATATTTTCTTATAAATTTGTTTAATGATAACATTTTAATTTTATCTATATTAATTATAATAATTTTAACTAACAATTATAAGATGTTATTATTATTTTTTTCATTTGTTTTAATTGGAAATGGTTCATGATTGTTTTCAAAAGCATTACTTAGTAAGCATAAAGTTAATTCAAATAGAAATAATACAGTTGTGTAAAAAATGTATTCACTATTTTTCATAATTTACAAAGAAATTAAAAGATGGAATTTAAACCATGGAAAATAAATTCTTTATTCAAATAATTTATAAAGAAGTTAAAAGATAAAAACTATTTTTTCATTTCACAAAAAGTATAGTGTTAAAAATAAATTTTTTTTCCAGCATTGTCTATGTTTCTTTAAAAGAATAATATAATTAAAAAAACAAAAATTAATTACATTAATATTCTACTTATATTTAATATGATAAATAAAGCAATCTAATAAATATTATAAATCACTGATTTCATAAATATTTTATGTATATTAAGAATAAATGAATGAGAATAATATTCTGGTTTTAATTTATTATACATAATATAGTGAATTATTGAACTTTGATTATGGATAAAAAATGATTAAAATGACTAGTTTTATGTACACTTTCATAATAATAATAATAATAATAATATGTTAAAATTAAGGATATTTAAAAAAATACTAAAAAAATGTTTTAATAACTATAATAAGATTTGTTTGTTAAGAAACGAAATTTCTTAATTCTTATTAATGATAAAATTTCTACAATAATGTTTTTATAAGATAATTATTTTATATATACATTTATGAATGAGAATTGGTATTAGCATTAAACCTTAAATATCATTCATAATTAACTCCCTATTAAAATACAAATTTGTCTTAACCATTTGTTACTTTATGGTGGTACTGAAACACGATGCAAAAAAGGAGGCAAAAACTGGTGCAAATTTGGAAGCAAAAATTGGCACATATTTGGAAGTAAAACATGGTGCAAATTGGGATGCTAAAGTGGTAGCACAAATGGATGCAATATTGGATGTTAATTTGGATGCAAATATGGTGCTAACAGGGATGTCATTTAGGAAGCAAAAGTGGACGCTCTCTAGGAAGAAAAAGTGGACTCTCTTTAGGAATCAAAATAGGACGTTATTTAGGAAGCGAACCGCAACATTGTTTAGGAAGAAAATTTGGACGTTATTCTGGAAGCAAAAAAATAAACGCTATTTTGGACGTCATAAATGATCCTCTCTAAGACGTAAAAAAAGACATTTTTTGAGATGCTTTAAGTTTTGTCCATGACGCATCCCATTTAGCATCTAGTTTGACCACTCAATGTAAAAAAAATTACACTAAAAAGGGACGCTAAATGGGACGCTAATTCTAGGATTTGTTGTAGTGAAATCAAGGTAAATTGTAACAAAAAAATTATAAATAGTATAGGCTACATATTCCAAATTCTCATACATATTTTGCTTCGGTTAATTTGATTTTTATTCCATACTTGCTCAATTTCTACCATTATCTGTTCCCTATAATTTTAACTTGCTTGAATGGATAATCGAATATATTAGATATGCTTAGAAGTCCAAAAACATGGACAACATGTTTTGTTTCCTGAAAATGTTAGGTTCCTTGTTATCAGTTTTGAATGGTTTTATTTGTAATAGAATCATTGTCAAAATAATAGATACATTTCTCAAATCTTATTAGATTCCAGATACAGACCTAGGGTTTCCCTAGATCTTTATATATGGTCAAAAGTGATAATATCAAAGAGATGTCAATTTTCCTTGATCTATATAGCCACGGGCAGTTAAGTCACTTTATGGATTTTTTGATTGTTCTTCATTCATGTAACCACCAACATGTAACCTCCATAGACCTAACATCAATCAAGAACTTTCACAAGTGATCATAGATCTTCTCACAACAAAACCTCTCTCTTGGTTACTAGGGATAGAGATATTTTCCCATTCACTATTTGTTATAATCATGCTTGGTTCACTTTATCAAACACTCATAGTCCTAGAAATATACTCATGGTCCACCAATATCCATTCATCTATGTCCTAAATTTGGGAATAGAAGATAAAAGTATCAAAACCTGGGCCAAGACACATTCTATAGATCCCTCAAAGGAAATAAAAAAAAACAAGAAAAAAATTAAAGAAAACTAAAATGAAGAAGTAGGAATCTGGGGGGAGTCAAACAACAAAACAAGTAGCAATTACAACATGATCAAATGATACAATCCAAAGGAGGAGGTTAAATCCAATAAACCTATAGCTTAAGGCAAGTAGTAAGAACATTAGATTTTTCATAGTTGAGCCAACTTTAGATTAATATGGAAGCAAAGAAGGCCATATTCATAATATTATATCTTTCTGATATGAGTAGATGAAGGAATTCATTCATGCCAGAACTTTATCTTTTTTAAATGCCGCCACATTTTTCCCACATAATTCCTATGAACAAAATTTGTTACTACGATATGCAAAAGGAATGATACACTTTGTAGGTTTGAATTATTGGAGGTGGACACAATTATGGAAAAATACAATAGCACAGAAGTTTCCTACGAAAAATAGAGATTCCAAAAAATAACATACATTATAAAAGGTTCTCAGTAGTACTTGATTTCATGAGCGACACACTTGTTTCATTGGAATAAAATTTCTATTTTTGGAAAGGTTCCATTTGCACATGTTGACTAGAAGCATCTATCAAAAAAGTGAAAATGTTAACAACCTTAATATATATGATCCATCACATTTAGAGGAATTACAATTTGTGCATCAATAAGAGACCATTCTATAGACTTCTAGCCTCCATTCTTAGAAGACATATTGTAGACACCAAGGCAAGGACTTCTAGGTAGAAGCTCATCTCACATACCTCATTTACATAAGAGGAAGCTTACCTTTGCAAGTAAGATGGATATATCAGTTCACTTTTGAGAAAGTGCTTACTCATTTTTAATAGAAATTGGACTTAAATTTCCTCTTAAGCAGGGAGTAATTTATGAGCACTTTAATTATATACCATTAGCTATGTTGGTCATGTGTACATCACCTTTTTCAATAGACTTATTTGAAGATCAATTGCCTTCCATAATTCAACAACATGGAGTGATTGTGATTTTGGATATCCAAAGTGGCATATAACCCATCCATTAGCCTCCTATCACCTTGAAGTAGCAATATTTTTCCTAGAAACCCTAATTTATATTCTATAACATTATCACTCTAATGAAGAAAAAATGTCTTTATTCCCTATAATGCTCTCCAAGAGAAATTGCATGCAAAAACTTTTAAAGTTGTTCTTAAATGAATGCTTCAGATATGTGATAGGTAAATTATAGTCACGTACACTATTTTCATTTTCGATGTTAGCTTCTGGGTTTCTCACAATTAGAGATGAGCTTGTGAATAAGTGGATCTATTTATAGTTTTCCATGTCAATTTCTCTCTTATCAACCTGCATATATAATTCAATAAACTCATTTATGCTTCAACATTTTATATAGTATTCCATTATACCAGCTCATATGTAAACTCTTATAAATTTCCCTATCCCTTGTTACATTTCAAAAAACTACTTTACATATTGTTAACTAGTGGTATGATAATTATGTACAAAAATAATACAACAGATTTAACATCCCATATATAGAATATTTAACTGTCTTGAAAAATCCCATAAGTCCAGCTCATCATCTCTATTTTCTATCTATTGTTCAAGGTTTTAAATCATTTATTTTATTGAATATGATTGAAATAAATGCATGGAGAGAATGGCTCCATCCTATGTATGAAAATTTTCAAAGATGTTTCTCTCTATTTATATGCTTTTTAACGGGCCCTTAATAAATTTATTATCTATGCTTTCCATCCATCGCATCTCTCTTTTTCATGAAAAAGGATTCAATCGTATGAAAATCACATGAGCATAAATTCTTGTTCTAGATAGTGACTTCTTTGAATTACATTATGAAATTTTAATTGCAATTTCCAACTAGAATGGAAAATAACCTCACCATACTATTTTCCTTGTAATCTTCAAAATATGGAACCCTTATCTTCATAATTATTCTCATATCTAGTATTAAGGCCTTGACATATGTAGAAAAACCAATAACAAGTCCATTACATGTCTACTATACTTTTCCATATGGACATCATTAACCCACTTAGTGCAATTTAAGGAAAAGTAAATTGACTAGAATAGAAATTCCATAGTTGGGCATTATTAAACCCACAACTCCACGTGGGAATTCATGATATACGTTGACCACAAGATAAGTTATTTTTTTTATTAATATACAGGTTCCTGTCGGTTATCCAAAAACCAATGAATGGCAGCTGTCGTCGGATATCATGCCAATTCGTCGACATTGTTGAAGATCCTATTAGAATTCCATATGCTAAGCTAGATTATCAACATTTAATTTCAATTTCATAAAATCATATAGACAGGATCACTGAAAGAAATAGTATCATAAGAACAACACAGATTTATCATGGGAAAACCCTGATGGGAAAAACCCAACAAAATCTTCCTCAATATAGATGCCCCAAAAGATAAAAGGTAAAACCCAAAACTGATCCTCCTCCTTCTCCAGCTATAGCTCTCTCTCTCTCTCTCTCTCTCTCTCTCTCTCTCTCTCTCTCTCTTATGTGCTACACAAGTGAGTGTGTGAGTCTCAAATGAGAGGCACCTCAGTCTAATTATATTCTTTCGTTCACTTGACATTTAACCTAGTTATGTAGGATCGAGTAAACTTAACTCGGTTATTTAGGCTCGAGTAGACATAAATGGGATAAATTAATATAACCAGCGTAGATCCAAATCCTAGGCTCTATCAAGCGCCGAGAGGGATCAATTCTCTCTAGGTGCAAACCTCTTCTAAAGTATTACACTCAATGAGCTATCAACTTTGGTATTATTAATAAAAATAATGTTACGTAACGTTACAAGATCTCCCCCATACTGGGCTGTAAAGAGCCTCTCAGCTCCATAAGTATGATATTAATTTATGTATAAACAATATTTATTAAGTTTTTTTTTTTTAATTTTAAAAAAAATATGATTACTATAAGTTTTTTAAGTTAATTATGAATAGTTTATAGAAATCAATATATTAATTAGGTTTTTATTATGCTTTAACAAAAGTTAACTCTATTAATTAGGTTTTCCTCATTAATAATTAACAATTTTATTTTTAGATTTATGCGTCCCCCAAAGGCTCTGTAATCTGTTTGCCTCCCGTTAAATAATAAGAACTTGTTTAAATCAAATAAATGTATTTTTTTATAACAGAAAATTACCCATACTGTATGTGGATTGATAAGTTAAATGCTTTAACAAAAATAGAGGTTGTAGTCCACCCAAAATCTCAAATAAAAATTTCTATCCACTTAAATATAAGGCTCTTGAATCATTATTTTATGAATTTTTTTAATATTTAAGTTTATTAAAATAGTAAATTAGAATAGTGCTTAGTTCCATTTTACTTAAATATTTTGTAAATGAGTTTATTCTTAAAAATATATATTTAAAAAACAAAACAAATTAAATTCCAAAATAAAAATATTGCCACCCAATATGTACACACATATCATGTGCCATTTTGTCATTTAGAAATATTTTTCGCATCAAGAATGGTTTTTCTGCGCTTTTTGGACAAAATTGAGCCCTGAATACCTCTCAATGAGACACATGAATAATCACCTGGAGTAAGGAAATGTACTTGTATTCATACAACTTATCATTACAACCTAACATATCATTAATCTCCTCAAAGAATTGGAATGACGCCTATTTGAAATGCATATTTCGAAATCTGAAGGATAGGATAATGAATATGCCTATTAAGGATTATTGTAATTGGCTTGGCTTCCATTTAAGTCACACATTCAACTACATTTCAATATCTTGATGAGAGCCGGACTTTTCTTTGTCTATGTAGTCTCTTATGTCCTCTTTCATTTTTTCTGTGATCGATTCCTGCTGCTTGTCTTTATCCACCTTTGCATTTTGAACAAGCGGGCTGTCTCTATAGATACAATGTAAAACCATTTGACCCAATGCCAATGGCACTCCAACAAATTTTGGTGTCTGCAGAATATGAAGAACATACAATAAATTATATGATTGAGCTTATATACAACACTTTCCACATAAATACTAAGGACCATATCTATTACCATGATGATTATATCTCTGCTGATAGTGCCATACGCCAACCACAATAGACTTCCCAGCAACGCGAACAATGAGAAATAGAAACTCGGCATGAATTCCATGCTCTTTGTTTGAATTACTTGTTTCTTTATATAATTATTAACATTACACATGATCAATAAAACAAGCTATAATTGAAGATGTTGAATTCAACTCTGTAAAGTTTTTTCGAAATTCTTCATTCCACAAGTATATTGTAAAGTACGCATTTATGAAAATAAGCGCAATGTAGAGTATACTTACAATTATGGATAGTGGAGAAGCGTAGAGAATAACTGTGGAAATCATTCCTACAGTTCCTACAAGAACCTTCTTATGCTCGTGATCATGAACAACACATAAGGAAATTATCGCAATAGTGACAAACATTACAAACACGCCAGCAACTATCCTCCCCATATTCCTCTGCACACAGATATATATTGTCAATGTAAATTTGTGCATCTATCTACTACCAAATGGATTAATAGAAATAAGACATTAATTGGTAAAAGAGATTGAACGTACTTAATGCTACTTAAGTACGTAAAGGGGACTTACATATGCAATAATCAATCAATAAGAAATTAGTAAAGGGGACTTACATATGCAGAGCTGGAGCTGGACCCCTGAGACTGAGTGTCTGCGTGAATAAATATCAGTTAGAGTTGAATAAATATCATTGGGAAGGAGGTATGATTTGATTATCCTACCTTTCCTCCTCTTCCATTGCTAGAGAAGCATCATTATCACCGTGAATATGAGTAGGACGCAGCCCTCCTCATTGTCCTCGTCTGCTACAGCAGTGCCTACTTCCGGAGAGACAGTAGCTGGATGAAGATGAGCAGGTTTTGTCTCAGAGTCAGTGTCGGGCATGCTCTTATATTCATCCTGCGGCCTTTCCTCCTCCTCTACTTGAATTTCATAAGTAGCAAAGCTAATCCTGAGGAGGATTGGTTGTATGATACTCAGAAATCTGAGTTACAGAAAGGTGGTCATGCAGGATTTATTCTGGCTCCACCTCTCTTTTATTCTTGTAGAAGAGACCATACAGAGTGAACAGACTGCGCTCCTGGGATGCGGTGCAGTCTCAAGATCTCCTTTATATTGGTTTTAATTTTAATTTTTTATTATTTAATATTTATAGTCGACATAACGTTACAAGATCTCCTTCATATTGGTTTTAATTTTAAATTTTTATTATTTATTATTTATAGCCGACATAAGGTTACGTAACGGTGACAACGTTACGTAACGTTACAAGATCTCCCCCATACTGGGCTGTAGAGCACCTCTCGGCGCAATAATATATTTCAGAGGGTAATAATGACCCGACTTACAATAGAGGGGACTTCCTCATGACTCTTAGTAATTCTCCCAATAGGAACATTGGGGTACAAAGAAAATCAAATGATTCTCCTGATAGGAATATCGGGGACCAATAAAATACATTTAGAATATTCTTTGAAGTTACAATAATTCAACACTCCCCCTTAACAAGAAGGGTATTATACAACAACAATAGCAATAGTTGTAGGAGAGAGAGGGAATCATCAACATCATCAGGGTGATACATCTATAAATCATTGGAATCTTTTCATCATCTTCAACATATAGTCTTCATCTTCAAACTTCAGTAGTAGCAACACTTTGGCCCCTCGATCGACAACATCATTTTGATCAAAAACATCATCATCTGAACTTTCGATCAGCATCATCGTCATCATCATCATACTCTTAACTTTCGATCAACATCATCATCATCATCATCTCATAATACTTTGAACTTTCAATAAACAACATCATCGTCATCACATTTTTATCTTTTAACCAGTAATCATCATCAGCAGCATACTTTTCTCTTTCGATCAGCAACATCATCATCATCACATTCTGACCTCTCTATCAATAGCATCATCATCATCACACTCTGATATTTTGATCAACAATATCATCATCATCACACTCTGATCTTTCGATCAACAATATCATCATCATCACACTCTGATCTTTTGATCAGTAACATCATCATCAACAGCAAAAACCTGCAATCCACAATATGAAGACGAAATTATTCGAATCACTTTTGGACTTAAATTCCAGGGGTGATGCAATCCTACCACATTCTCAAGGACCGAAGTTACCGGATCTGTTTTGAACAAAATTTCAAGGATGATACAATCCTACCACATTTGCGAGTACTAAAGTCACTAGATTAGTTCTAAACAAAATTTCAAGGATGATACAATCCTACCACATTCTTGAGTACCGAATTCACTAGATCCATTCTGAACCAAAGTTTAGGGATGATACAATCCCACCACATTCTCGAGTACTGAAGTCACCGTATCAGTTCTGAACAAAAGTTCGTGGATGATACAATCCCACCACATTCTCGAGGACTGAAGTCACTGGATCAGTTTTGAACAAAATTTCAAGGATGATACAATCCCACCACATTCTCGAGGACCGAAGTTACTAGATCAGTTCTAAACAAAAGTTCAGGGATGATACAATCCCACCACATTCTCAAGGACCGAAGTCATCGAATCAGTTCTAAACAAAATTTCAAGGATGATACAATCCCACCACATTCTCAAGGAACGAAGTCACTGGATTCGTTCTCAACCAAAGTTTAGGGATGATAGAATCCCTCTTCATTCTCGAGGACTGAATTCACCAGATCACTTTAGGACAAGTGTCTTAGGATGATACAATCCCACTGCAACATCATTGCTCCCCCTTTCAAGGAATGTCTTTCCGAACAACACCAAGCTTGTCTCAAAAGTGTTCTAACTTTACCTAAGATAGAGGCTTCGTCAACCCATCAGCAACTTTCTCATTAGTAATCACATACTGGAGCTTTATGGCTCCCTTCTGTATCATATCTCGTATTTCTATGTGCTTCAATCTATCATGGAACACTGGGTTCTCCGACATCTTTATACAACTTTGGTTATCACATAGGATCTCAGTAGTATCCATCTCTAGGTCAAAGAGACCTGACATCATCTTCCAGAGCCATATGGCTTCACAACTAGTAGAGCAAGATGCTATGTATTCTACTTCGGCCATGGTAAGAGCAATATTTGACTGTTTCTTGCTAAACCATGAAATCATAGCAAACCCTAGAAAAAAACATCCACTTGATGTGCTTTTCCTATCTGAGACACTTCCATCCCAATCTGCAATTGTATAGCTATACAATTTGTAATCATGGTTTCCATCATAGTATAGACCAAATTCTATAGTCCCTTTCAAATATATCATCACATGTTTTGTAGCTATCAGGTGAAATCGTCTAGGTTGAATTAGATACTAACTCAAGGTGTTCACAGTAAAACAAATGTCTAGTCTGGTATTGGTTAGATACATCAATGACCCAATAATATGTCTATATTGAGTCACATCCACTAACTCTGATGAGTCATTAGCTAACAACTTTAGGTTGGAATCCATGGGTGTTGCCATGGCTTTACATTCCAACATATCAAATCTTTTCAAAACTTCCACTACATACTTTTCCTGATTGAGAAATATTCCTTCTGAGTTCTTCCATACTTCCAGACCTAGGAAATAATGCATTAGACCAAGGTCTTTCATCTCAAATTATTCAATGAGCTTCTTCTTGCATTCTACAATCTGTTTCTCATTCCCTATCAGAAATAGATCATCTACATACAGTAATAGTATGACAGGTTCATCTTCTATAACCTTGAAGTAAATTTTAGGATCGGATTTACTCTTGGAAAATCCCATGCTCATCAGGAAACTATCTATCCTTCCATACCAAGCTCTCAGAGCTTGCTTCAGGCCATACAGTTCCTTCTTCAACTTGCATACATGAGTTCGTCTATCTTCAACCTCAAATCCTTGTGGTTGTTCTATCTATACTTCTTCTTCAGTCACACCATTTAGGAAGGTTGTTTTCACATACATCTAGTGTCAGTCCCACTTCATCATGGATGCCAGTGCCATGATGGCTCTAATCAAAGTATACCTTACTACTGGTGCAAATGTTTCTTTGTAATCAATTCCCTCTTTCTGAGAGAAACCTCTAGCCACAAATATAGCCTTG
Source organism: Pseudotsuga menziesii (assembly GCA_001517045.1). Taxonomy (NCBI): domain Eukaryota; kingdom Viridiplantae; phylum Streptophyta; class Pinopsida; order Pinales; family Pinaceae; genus Pseudotsuga; species Pseudotsuga menziesii. The sequence continues at coordinate 377,071 of LPNX010198694.1, read as the reverse complement.
TACTTCTCTATACTTCCGTCAGTTGTATGTTTTATCTTGGAGATCCATTTGGAGGATACTACACTCTTGCCTTTTGGTTTGGGAATTATCTCCCACACATCGTTCTTCATTATTGACTGATATTATTCAGTCATTGCTTCTACCCATTCTTTCTTCTATACAAATTCTTCGTAGTTTGCAAGTTCTTAATCTACAAGATCACACATCAAAGCTACATAGTTGGAAATTGTCTTGGGATTCTTAATTACCCTTGTGGAGCCTTCAGGAGCTCCATATCTTTCTGCTTCTTATATAATTTCTCTTGCCAAAGCATGCTTTCTCTTTCATGATATCTCCATCGTAGGAGGTTCTTGTGGTTCTGTCATATCATGTTCTTCAAGAGCTTCATCTTCAAGGAGGAATGTAGTCTCTACATTTCTTGGTGGTGCATCTTCCTCATACACATCTTCATGTTGGAATTTTTTGGATCTCTTGACAGATGCTTCTTCATCAAATGTTACATCTCTACTAATTTCCATGTGATAGAATCTAGGAATGTAAATTCTAAATGCCTTGGATACTTCACAGTATCCAACAAATATCCTCTTCTTTCCAGAAGGGTCCAACTTGGTTATTTTCTCTTTCGGTATATGAATATATAGTGGAAAACCAAATATTTTGAGGCAACTTACCTCAGGCTTCTTTCTTGTGAACATCTCTTATGGAGTCTTGAATCCAAGAGCACTGTGATATATCTTATTCTATACGTAGATAGCAGTTCTTGCTGCTTCTTCCCATAGATGCATTGGAAGATATTAATCATATATCATTGTCTTCATTGCCTCCATGATGGTTCTGTTCTTTCTTTCTGCAACACCATTCTATTGAGGATTGTAGGGAGTGGTTAGTTCCATCTTGATTCTGGCATCTTTATAGAATGCTTCAAACTCTTTTGAAGTATACTCTCTACCATTGTCTAATCAGAGTGTCTTGATTCTCTTGTCTGAAAGATTCTCTATCAAGGATTTGAATTCCTTGAATTTCTCAAACACTTCACTCTTTGCTTTCAAGAAGTATATCCAAGTATTTCTTGAATAGTCATCAATAAATGTAATATAATATTCAAATCCACTTAAATATGTGTAGGAAATTGGACCACACACATCTGAATGAATCAATTCCAACATATCTTTTTTTTTTGTTTCACTCTTCCAAAATGGATTCTCAGATGTTCTTCCCTTTCACACATCCCTTGCAAATGCCTTCATGTTTGATCTTCAATTCTGGTAGTCCCATCACTACTTTTTTCGCATGAGGTAGTGCCTTGTAATTGATGTGGGAAATCCTTCTATTCCATAGTTCACTAGGGTCAGTGGAATCATGAACAAGGGTTCTTTCTGAATGTCCCTTGACTTTATACAGGCCTCCTTGTTCTTCACCAATAACAACTGCATCTTCAATTTTCTTTCCTTTGGGCCACATGAGTACTTGTCCATCTATGAATGCAACTCAGAATCCTTTCTTATCTAAAGCTGAGATAGAAAGTATATTCTTCTTTAGACTAGGAACATACAATACTTCTTTCATTTTCAGGGGATTTCCTGAATCAAGCTTGTAGCTTGCTTCCCCAATTCCTTTGATCAGATATTGATAGTCATCTCCTAGAGATACTTTCTAAGAAGAGTTATTTTCTTCAAGTCTTGACATTTTTTTTATTTTGTCCCATCATGTGCTTTGAAGCACCACTATCAATAATTAAAGTGTCCTCTCTAGGTGTTATAGATCCAAAGAGTGCAGAGAATAGTACATAATCTTCTACATACTCTTCTCTTTCTTTCTTTCTTGGAGGTCCTTCCTCTTCTTCTTCTTCATCCTCATCTTCAGTTAGATGAGCATGATGTATTTTGTTGATTTTAATCCTATTCTTATATTCTTGTCTCTTCATAGGACAATTTATGGAAATGTGTCCTATCTTATCACAATGAAAACATTGAAAGTTGGAGTAATCCTTACTTGGAGGACTTTCTCTTGTTATTTGGATTCTTCGAGGAGGTTGAGACTCCTTGTGGTTTCTCTTCTTCAAGTTAGGTTGACTTCTTCTTCTTTTGGTATGGGTGGGTAGGGCTTGATCATCTTCCTTCAGTAGAGCTTCTCTCTTTGCCACTCTAGTCTCCTATTGAATACAATATTCCCATACAACATCAAACTTCAATCTTTCCTTCCTGGCACACATCATCTGGATGAATGACTCCCAGGGTCTAGTGAGACCATTGAGGAAATTCATAACCAACTCATCTTCATCAAGTTTGTCTCCAATGGATTCTAGTTGTTCCTTGAACTGGGAGACCGTTGTGAAGTAGTCCTAGATGGATTCTCCATGACTCATCTTGGTGCTCTTTAGTTGAGCTCTTAGATTCATATTTATGTTGATGTTTCTTCCTTCATACATTCTTGATCGGGCATCATACATTTATTTCAAAGTCTTCTTGGATGGCACTTGAGGGATCAAGCGATCCTTGATAGAGTCAGCAATAATCCTTTGTGCCCTAATCATATCATTCTTGTGCTTCTCCTTAGCTTCAACTTCTTCAGGTTCTGCAACTTCATCTTTGATATACTTATCAAGATCATTCTCTTGAAGAATGAGGACAATCCTGTATTTCCATGCTCAAAAATTATTTATGCCTTCCATTTTGTTCTCAAGCTTAGTGCTTGGGGCCATCTTGTCAGAAAGTCACAAAAAATTGAAATCCTGCGGAATGAGAAATTGAACTTAACAAGAGATGCTCTTGAATGAGGGGAGTTGATTGGTTTTCTTGGTTTCTATAGATCTCAAGTCTTCACCTTTCAAATGTGACTTGTGAGATTCAGCACTGTAGCTTATAGCAATTTTCTGATTCACTAGATTTCTGCAATTTTCTGGTGTAATGCCAAACTAGGGTTTGAATTTCTAGGAGATCTTATCCTCCAAAAACTTTGATCCTAGTCTCAGAATATGTTCTCTAGGAGGGCGCAAGTTTCCATGCAATCAATTCTTCAAAACTCAAAATTTTCCCAAAACCCTAATTTCTTGTTGAGGAGAGAGAGAGGGTCTTTTCCCTTGTGAAAGTTGTCCTACTCAGGTTAGCTCTGATACCACATTAGAATTCCATATGCTAAGATATATTATCAGCATTTAATTTCAATTTCATAAAAGCATATAGACAGAATCACTGAAAGAAACAGTATCACAAGAACAACACAGATTTATTCTGGAAAAACCCAGCAAAATCTTCCTCAATATAGATGCCCCAAAATATAAAAGGTAAGACCCAAAATTGATCCTCCTCCTTCTCCAGCTACATCTCTTTCTCTCTCTCTCTTATGTGCTACACAAGTGAGTGTGTGTGTCTCAAATGAGAGGTGCCTCACTCTATTTATATTCTTTCGTTCACTTGACATTTAGCCTAGTTATGTAGGCTCGAGTAAACTTAACTCAGTTATGTAGGCTCAAGTAGACATAACTGGGCTAACTTAATATAATAATATATTTCGGAGGGTACTAATGAATTGACTTACAATGGAGGGGACTTCCTCATGACTCTTAGTGATTCTCCTGATAAGAACATCGAGGTACAAACAAATACAAATGATTCTCCCGATAGGAATATAAGGGACCAATTAAATACATTTAGAATATTATTCAAATTAACAATAATTCAACAGCTCCAATGTTAATTTTCTATCTGCTTTTCGACATATTGTGGACCATGTTCGACAAAGTTGCCATGGCTTCGATGAGGGTGATTCGACGAGCAACCGTCAGAAATTCGACCACAGTTCATCTCAAATTCGATGACTAAAGGTCAAAACTTTAACCATGGAGGTGTCACAAATTTGATGGGGAGAGGTAGGAAATTCTAGAATGGAGGTGACTCACCTTCGACAAGGAAAACTCAGAAATCTAACAACATAGACATCTCAAATTTGATGACTTAGTGGTAAAAGACTTTGCCATATTAGCTTCATACTCTGTCGAAAATTCGACGATATTTGAAAGGGGTCGAGTATCTGACGAATTCCCACCTACGAAAAAAAAAACGTTGTTGTTGAATAACAGACACATGTCTGTCAAAGTTCAAACATGGCATCCGTCGGATTTTGGGC
>LPNX010198694.1:340640-372870 GCA_001517045.1 Pseudotsuga menziesii | reverse complement strand
CCCCCCCAAGTATTGTCCAACTTTTCAATAATTGGTATCAAAGCAGGTTCCTTCACCACAGTTTAACCACTGGAAGGTATATCCTATTTAAAAAAACTATGGATCAACAAGAAGGTATAGCCACCAACATACCTCCATTATTCACAAGAGAAAATTATGCATACTAGAGTGTAAGATTGAAGTGCCATATGATGTCCCTTTGATGGAAGGTTTGTGTAGAAATTGAGAAAGAGTATAAAATAGATGACCAAGCACCTACAAACCCAGAGGAACCAGGTCAATATGAAGGTAATGCCAAATCCCTAAATGGAATCCTATGTGGGTTGAAAAACTCTGTATTTACAAAAGCTATGCGATGCAAGAATTCAAAACAAGCCTATGATAAGTTAAAAATTATCTATGAAGGAGCATCGAAATTCAACTAAGCTTCAAACATAAAAAGGGTAGCTTGAGAGCCTTAAAATGAAAGAATAGAAAAATATTGGGGAATACCTTCTAAGAGTAGATGACGTTGCTAATGCTTTCAGAGGTCTTGGAGGAAAATTAAAAGAAAGGGAAGTGGTGAGAAAGGTACTAAGAACTTTTCACATGAAGTATGACTCAAAACTGACCACTCTAGAAGAACGGGATGACTTTGATGACACGACAGTAGATGAACTACATGGGGTATTCACTACATATGAGATGAGGATGGGACAAAATGAGCCTTCAAGAAAAGAGGAAGCATTTAAATCCCTATCCAAGAACCAACTAGAGAAACTAGATTATGAAGAAGCTCATTTCATTAGTAAGCTTGAGAAAGGTACTGGGAAATACAAAGGAAAGATACCCTTGAAATGTTTTAATTGTGGAATAATTGGACATTTTTCCAATAAGTGTCCTTACCCAAAACAAGAGGAGAGTGATCATGAAGAATCTTGTTGTCATAAGCGTAATACCATAGGTAAGAAGAGGTTGAAGAAAAAAAATACGAACTTCTATTCCAAAGAAGATAGTGACGATGAAAGTGAAGATGCATAAATCCTATTTATAGGGACATCAAATTCAGGCAAGGAATCAGAAGTGAACATAGAATCTCAATACATGGTTGCTGTTGATGAAATTGAAAAATGTAGGAAGGGGAACAAAGTTTTGAAAGAGAAATTGTCAAAGTACCAAGAAGAAACAAATCAAATTATTATGGACTTGAAGAACCAACTTCAAGAATCCAAGAAGAATGAAGAAGATCTACTAGTTCTGCTCAAGTAGAGAATCCACAATTCTGAAAAACTTGAAAAATAGATTATTCAACTTAGAAAGGGTGTTGATGAAAAATATATCAAATCAAAGTTTGAGAACAACTCAAGGATCTTAGATGATATATTAAGTAGCCAAAGACCATAAAATGATAAAACTGGTCTAGAATATGACAAAGTAAAGGAGCCAAAATATTCCTCTGTCACAAACCATGGTGGAAATGAAAGAATCTATGATGCACTAAAGAGTCGTGTTAAAAGGGAAGAAAGAAAGAAGTATGTCTCATCCTTTCATTCCAAAGACAAAACTAATAAGGTGTCTAAGAGACCAATGGAAAATAGATATCAACAGATCTTTTTGGGTTACTGTTACTCTTGTAATAATTTTGGTCATAAAGCCCTGAAATGTAGAGCTTATGGAAAGGTTTATGAATATAAGAAGGATAAGTCTAGTAAACCAAAAGGAAGAAATCATAACTAGTTTGGACCTCTTCAAAGATATGACATAAAGTGTTACAAATGTAATAACTTTACACATATGGCTAGAGAATGTAAACTAAGGAAGAATGTTTCAGTAGAAGCTCAAAAACAGTGAAAGAAGATGGAAGTTGTGAAGCAATAAAACCAAATATTCCTCAAACATAAAGGGAAATTTGATGGATACTATCATTGTTGTCATAAGTTTGGTCACAAGGCTGCTGACTACAGAACCAAGGGAAAATATCAAAGTTTGAGAAGGAAACAAGACAAAAACACAAAAAATGATAAATCGTAAGTAAGCAGGATACCTCTTGGGAAGATATGGAGGAAAAAGCTAGATTACGAGAACTTAGAAGAAACACAAATTTCAAACATTAGTGAGGTCTCCAAAGATGATGATGAGCATAATAGTGCCATAAATAAGAATGAAATCCATTATGAGGAAAATCAACATGGAGATGTAAAAGAATACACCGATGAAGATGAAGATGAAGGTGATGAAGAAGGATATAGTGATGATTATGGGATTCTTTTATAAATATATCTCATGATTTAAATAGAACCCTAGAAATAACATTTGGAGTGATCATGTAATCAGGGGGAGTTAAAGTTAGAAAATTTCAATTGGTATCTAATGTTGAAGTATGTTGAGAGCTATCTTAATCAAAGACAATAGATGATCAAGTTTAAATGATAATATTGGTGTATGGTTGATATAGAGAAAGTGTAGGACCTATGAAGTAACATCAGAACAACAAAAGGTGTGAGTCATGAATACCATGATGTCTGCAATCAAATAGAAGATAAATATTTTATGTTCACTTAGAATTTGAAGTCATGCCACATAAAAATTGTTGAAAGTGGAAGAAAACTCAAGTCTGATCTGAAAAATAAAAAATTTAGTCTATTGAAAAGTGCCAAGATGAGTAAAAATAACAATGAAGATTGTGAAGGAACAATGGGTATTTTAAGAAATATATTTATCAGTTTAGAGAAGTTCTTTCTAAAATTTTCTCTCAAACTTGTAGCAAAGCCTGTTGTTATCTCAGACCAAGGATTATGTGAAGAATTGTTAAGAAGAAAAAGTTACATAATACAACTTAAAAAAAGAAGAAGAAGAGTGTAATGATGATTGTAAACTCGGTCACAAAAATGTTGAGAAAGGAGAGGAAGTACAGTGACAATGGGAGTCCATGGATCTATCATTCAAGAACTTGTTGCAAGAAAGGAAATATTAAGATAAATGATAATACATTGGTTAGTACCAAGTCTAGTTAAAAAAGGGGAGATATGATAACAGGGGGAGTTGTCAAAAAGAAGAAAGACAGGAAATCCCATATCAAAATGGGTACAACAATGGCATAACAGGTTATCCTTTGTCATTGTTGTCAAAGGGGAAGAATGTTAAGATGTTTCCATAAATTCCAAAGGGGGATATTGTTGAGAATATAGTTGTCATTGATGTCAAAGGTATTCACAAATGTCAAAGGAATAACCAGTAGATATGGTAGCAGGATGAGTTCAACAATGACAAAGGAAAATCAGTAACAGGGTTGATGACAAGGACTGATTCATTCTCTGATAAATCAACATGAAAGAGAGGGAATGAATAAATCAATTAGATCATTAAGGTTTCATGAATGGAATATGTTTTAGAATAACCTTGTTGCAAGTTTCTAGATCAACAATCGATTGCTGTAAGGATTGATAATAAATGAAGCTTAATTTTATGCAGGATTAGATGGTTCAAATTGTGGTAGGAGAAAATCAGCGATTGAAAGTTTATTTCATAGGTTGGAGTTACATCTAATATAACCCAACACTACCTAAGTTAAGTCATCCTCATGATTATAGATCATGTGGTGGAAATCTAAAGGTTTCAGAGATCTATGGCTAATATGGATTTCGTTGATTTAATAGCGAGGAGGATAAAAAGGGAGTTGGGATGTGAAATCGGAAACTAATCCTCAAAAATGAGATCAAGATCGATGAATGAGGTTGATCATGGAAGCATATCAATGGTTGTAAGTGATTCTATTGGGTGGATTTGTGCGGTTTGGGAAACTTTTGATGTGCACAGAATTTTTATGAAATTCGCTTCATCATATTTGAATTCTATCGTTGATCTATTGGGGACACAGATTTGACAATCCTTAAGGATTCCACTGATTTAACTAGCATGCCTATTAATGTTTTTCTTGGATGCGGAATAAATGAAATTTTAAAGTACTTGAGATCCATCAGACAATGTGGAAAGCAACTTAGTGTCTGTTTTCTTGCTGACTAGATTGGGTATTGGACCTATGACTCCTACCTGGAATCTGGTATGTGAACAGTCTAGATCAGTCGTGAGAAATGTAGAAGCAAATTTTGAGAATATCGTTGACAATGAATGATTTATACACAAAAAAAAGGGAATATAGACAAACCCACATTTGATCATAGATCAATGGTTAGGATTGAATCCGCAAGGAAATATATAATGGGGAATGATTTTTGCACAAAGAAAAGGGAATATCCACAAACCTGCATTTGATCATAGATCAATGATCAGGAAGACATCCAAAAAATATCGACGGTGTGAAAAGGAGTCCATCAGTGGAATGTGGAAGGCGGGAAGCGAAAGGTGGAGAATCACAAAAAGAATTTGGGAAATGTCACAATTCTGTTAGCCAAAATCCGGAAGATCGACGTGTGGAATAAAAATGGAAGAAAGAGGAAAGAAAAATGCAGAATATGAGAAATAAAAGTATAAAGTAATATGGTTTTCCATAGCCCGAAGTCTGTCAGCAAAAAGCAGAAGGCGAAGAATCGTGAATAGACTTTGGGAAATGTCACAATTCCACAACCCCGAGTTCGCCAACAGAATGTGGAAGCCAGAAAGTGGAAGGAGAAGAATCGTGAAAAGACTTTGGGAAATGTCACATTTCCGCAACCTGCAGTGTGGGAGATCGACAATCATGAAGAGATTGAAGGATATCAATGGTGCAGAACAATTGAGGCAGAAAGTGAAGTGCGGAAAGACATTTTGAGAAATGTCATAGTTAGGAAATCCACATACTACCTCCTATCTTAGATCCACGGTCAAGAAGAAGACCAATATAAAATAAATGGCTCAGGATGGTTGTAATAATGGAGAATGTAGAAGGTCCCGACTGGAAGATTCATGAAGAGGCACGATCAATGAAATGGCGCAATGGTGAAGTGATGCATCCACAGGAAGCGTGAAGCTTTTTATTGACATAATGATTGAAGGAAATAATTTGTCTCTATGATCGTGAGTGAAAGAGTCCAAAAGTGAATGCATTTTGATATAAGATTGATAAAATTCAGTCCATCATGGTAGGGTGGTGCTAGGGCAAGCAACAAGCCTGCAGCGAGTTGTAGCCTCCTTCCAGCAGAAGCTGGTAAATAGGGTGTAGTAGCATCCTGTCAGTTGTAGCTGGCAAAATAGGGGGTTGTATCCTCCTTCCAGCAGAAGCTGGTAAATAGGGTGTAGTAGCATCCTGTAAGTTGAAGCTAACAAAACAGGGGGTTGTATCCTCCTTCCAATAGTTGCTGGTAAATAGGGTGTAATACCATCCTTATCTATAGTAGCAGAAAAAACTATTTGTAAATAACAATTTTGCAGTAATAGGAAGTATTGGTGGTTTTACTCAATTGGGATTCCACGATAAATTTTTGTTATGTGTGTTCTTGTTGATTATGTGTTTTAATAAGTAAATTGAAAAAGTGGTTTTAAATTGTGAAAAGTTACAATATTGATTCACCCCCCATCCCCCACTTAGTATTGTCCAATATTTCAACATAGCATTTCCGAGATAAACTTGAAATTCTATGTGGATAGTGAGGTCGAAACCATGCATACAATGAATGGGGTTGGGTGTGTGAGATTATAGTTAGAGTTGAGAGGACCTCTTGAGGTGATGAGGTGTTGTTTGTTGGACCAAAGTTGGAGGTATTTTTTCTCTCTATTTCATCTTTGGAGGATAAGGGATATAGTGTGGTGTTCCAACATGGACATGTAATTATATATCAACAGGGATCTACCTCAAAAAAAATAATAGTGCTTGGTGTAATACATGGGATATTGTATAGGTTGATGGGACAACTTATGATTGGGTCCAATGGGATCTTTTATTCAGTGTTCATGCCAATATCAGGTATAGTTGGTTGTGTGGTTTCTTCTAGTATTTCCAGGAGATTGAGATAGTATGGAATGACTCAGTTGGATGCTAAGGAGATTGAGGAGACTCATCAAAGCATGCTTTTTAGGGGCAGGCCTTCAACACAAGATCTAATGCAAGTGGTAGAGAGGCCTTTTGGTTCAGAGGGAGTAGCTACAACAATGGATGGAGTGATGGGGTTGGAGATAGATCCAGGTGGAGGTTCTAGAAGTAGCTCTATTTCTAAGAGGGAGTGTTAGTTTATGGTAGTTCAGAGGTACTTCTGCATTGGAAATTCCTAGCATGCAGAAGTGAGCTATCAAATTTCACTCTCCAAGCACTTTACTTTATAAATTTATTTTATAAGCTTGTAAGTGTAATTTTAATTTAATGACTAAAAGTGACTTTATAAAGTTTCGGTCACTTAAGTGAACTCAATGAGATATTAATTCAAAACCGTAGATCTATTGATTCCAATATCTAATCTTGACCATTGATATATGGAGGTAGCTAAAGGCATCGTTACAAAAATAATAAAAAGGGAAGTGAGAGTGAAGAGGCAGATTTTTTCAAGAGAGATCAAGATAGATTGAGTTGAAAGAAAGGAAAAAGGAGAAACAAGAGTGGGGCACAAATCCCAAGAGGAAGAGAGGGAATGCACCCAAATAAAATTTTATCCATTAATACAACACAATACAAATTAGAGGGTTATACAATATATATTTGTCGAGGCATACAACTATTTTTACGCACTGAAATCGAGGTAGACATAAGAAAAAGTTTGGCATGATTTTCAAGGAATCTAGTTGACAACAATATATATACAAAAGTATAAAAATTCTGCATAGAAATTGAGGTGCTATTGTTTCCAGAATATACCATACAACATAGAACAAACACCAGCGTAAGGGCATAGATTCAAAGGTAGGAATCAAGTTTATATTCTGAAGGTATTTTGCATATTTCTTGAGGTAGTTTGTTGGAACATTTTCCTAGATAAGTACAGTGCATTTTTGTTGAAAAATCACTGCTGTAAACTGATAAAATTTATGTGAGCTCACAAATAAAAATATTTCTCTTGGACTGGTTTTCCCTACCAGGGTTTTCCTAGGACATTGCCCAAATATCTTTGTGTCAAATGTGAATGAATGCTTGTCTATTGTTCATTTATTTCTACTGTAAGTTCTTAGTCATTTTTTTTCTACTCATAAAATATAGTTGAATGTGTTGGGATTTAAATGCATTGTCGTTGAAGTTTTATTGGAGGTTGAAATTATAGTTTGGCAAGTGTTGATGGAATACCTACAAGAGTAACACTAGTTTGTAGGTGAAACTTCAAAAATTAAGACCATTTTATGTAGCACTAACAAAAGGCCTTCTAATTTCAAGGATATAATAACTTTCATAATTAAAAAATATAAATTTAATATTATAAATTTTGATAAAATAACTATGCACAAAAACAATGTGTTCTCTACAATTCTACAAATTTTTGTAGTCAAATTCCATCATTTAGGTACTCAAAGGTAGAACTAATGGAAACCTATGCATTATATTTTGCATTATAAAAACACATCAATTATAGGAAAACTCAAATTTCAACTAGTTATGCACAATTTCTATAAATAAATATTATATATTCTGAAAGCTTATTCATTTTCCTCAATTCATCTTTTTACACTATATTCAAATTCATTGTGGAAGTACCTTGAATTATCCCTCGAAGTTAACAGAATGCTATTTTTTCTAGCTTTACATTGCCACTAATATGTCATGAGAGACCATCATTACCTTGCACTCACCCTTTGCATGAAATCCTAAATTTATCTTTGATATCTATATGCAACAACACAAAAGACAAAAATGTCATCGTTAGATAATTAAACCAACTGCATGAATGAAATAATATTATAAAAACAATGTGAAAATATGATTCATAGGAATATATAGAATCTAAGAGAATCCTCACAACTAAAGAACTTCACAAGTTATGCAAAAAACAATGTAAAAGAGAAAAATTAACACATAGAGATGGTGCAAATATCTGAAGTTTCTATTACTGTCCAACATGTAAATATGTTTGGACATGATTATAATACAATAGGATAAAATTTCTATCCTTTGGAAGAAAATTGGTGGCATACATGTGGTAGGCTTACATTGGACCTCAAAGCCCCCTAGGTGGACCAATGAGCTCCCAAACTACCTCAAATGGTCATGAATTTCCATGTGAACATGGGTGAAGCATGATATGACATAAATAAGGGTAGTATAGGTGTGTTGGAGTGCATAGGTGAGCGGGAATGGCTCTAAGAATAATTTAATGGTCCAAAAGAGAAAAATCACTCAATGCATGGGAGCCTCTAGTCAAACCAGTTCCTTGTTTTAAGGAGTGGGAGTGCCCCAAGGAAAAAAAATTCATTAATTAGGGATCATGATCTCTTGAATGATCAAATGTGAGCACTTGGTTGCATTTAATTCTCCAAAATTCATAAATACCTTAGGAGACCAACATAACCAAGGTTGGGACTATGTAACATGAATGAAACAAAACTGAAGGTATGTACTAGGTGGTATGATGTTATAACACCCCCCTCCTTAAGCATGAATTAGTGTAAACACATTAAAAGTTGAGGCCTTGGAAATTGAGGCTCAAGTCACCTCTTACAAAAAATTATTTGTCCATTTAACCAAGGTAAGAAGGAAAACCACATGGGAATAAAACTTCCCTCTAAAATGGACATGGAGAAAAATATGAAATTGAATATCATACATCACCATGTGTAACGCACTCCAAGGAGTGACCTCATATATGTGAATTTATTCTCTATGATTCTCTTGTTGAAGATGTCAGTAGTTTTCTTTGCAGATGGGCAATACTACAATGATATCACTTGCTCATGCACCAAGCTCTAGATGTAGTGCATGTGTATCTCAATTTGCTTGGTCTTATGTCTTTGTACTGGATCTATGGATATATTTATTTCACTTTTATTGTCACACCAAATGACAATGGGAGAATCAAATGCAAAACCAAGTTCTCCAAGAGTGCCTTGAAACCACACACATTGTGTAGTTTCATTCACTGCTCCTCTGTCCTTGACCTCAGCTAATGAAAGGGATATAGTTTGATGTTTCATACTTGAAAAGAATACATGACCATGTGAAAGAATGCATATATAAATTGAAGTGGAATTTCTATCAGTGGAATCTCTATCCCATTCAGAATCAGTAAATCCAACTAGTTCTAATGGAGAAATATAAGTATAGTGTATCCCGAAGTGTTTGGTTCCTTGCACATAATGCAAGATCCTTTTAGAAGCCTTCCAATGTATCTCATGAGGATCCTGCATATACCTTGAAAATACACCTACTACATAATCCAAATCATGTTGATAGTGTTTGAGATACAACAATCTCCCAACTAACTACCTATACAATGAGCTATCCACCAATGGAGATGACCCAAAATCACCTAGTTTAAATCCTGAAAGAAATGGAAACTTTGATGATTTGCATTCAACCATTTTTAACTTTAATAATAGTTCTGAGACATACTTTGATTGGCTGACCTTTGTACCTTCATCATGTTTCTCAATCTCCAAGCCAATAAATTGTTTCAACAATCCAAGGTCAGTCATTGAAAACACATTGTGCAATGAAGACTTAATTGAACCGATATCACCAATGCAACTTCCAGTGATAAAAATCTAATAAAAATATAGTACTATGATCTTAAATGAGTAATATAAATCCTAAAAATACACATTAGGATCATATGTTCATATTTCAAATCCTTGTGATAGAAGAAAGTTGTCCATCTTGGCATACCAAGGCCTCGTGGCTTGCTTGAGGCCATAGAGAGACTTATTAAACCTGCAAACAAGTGAAGGATAATGAATGAAACATTTAGGCTTCTGCATATAAATCTCCTCATGAATGTCACCATGAAGAAAAACACTCTTCACATCCATGTGGTGCACCTCCCATCACTTAGGTGCAACAATGGCCAAAACTAGCCTGATAGAGTCCGCCTTTGCAACCGGTGCAAATGTCTCTGTATAGTCCACTCCATGGAATTGAGATAAGGATTTGGAAACAAAATTGTCCTTATACTTCACATATGAACCATAAACATCCATATTGGTTATATAAACCCACTTACCTTGCACTATTTTCCTCTTGGAAGGTAGAGGAACCAACTCCCAAGTTTCATTGTCTTGCAAAGACTTGAACTCTTCTTGCATGGATATTTGTCATCTTGGATCATGTGATGCTTAATAATTTGAATGAGAATAATATACAACCATTATAATAAATTATTTGTAATATTCAAATCACAATTGGATAAATCATTGTGAAATTAAGATTTAGTCTTCCTCGAGTCTAGTGGATCTCCAACAAGATCACCAGCTGCTTATACAGTTTTATCATCCCATTTTGGAATTATGTGTGATTCATGATATGCATGCATGTCACCATATTCATATTCCTTATCAAAATATGAAAAAATAGAGAGATATTCATTACTTACATCATCATTGAGTGGAGGGTATGAGTAATCCCCCTTGACTAGTTCGATCTCTTGCATAGGCTCTTCTTCAAACTATACACTTATCTAAATGAAAGTTTTATGAGATGAGGGATCAAAGATATTATATCCATTTTTATATTCATAATATCCAACCATAATGGAATTCTTTCTTTGAGGTTTCAAGTCTTTCTGTTATCAGGAGGAATTCTATCCCAAGCCTTTGAGCCAAAAACCCTGAAATGAGAAACATTGGGCTTGTGACCACTCCAAGCCTCAAATCGAGTTTTATATTCCAATTCTATATGTTGAACTATATTTTTACCACATGCAGCATAATTTATGGCTTCAACCCATAACTTATGAGACAAATACTTATCCTCCAATATGCACGTGGCCATCTCCTTCAATGCTCTATTCTTGCACTCTGCCACACCATTTTTCTATGGTGTAAGGCACAGAATGTTGCATTTGAATGCCATTTTCATCACATAGATACTGTAGGTTTGTATTGACATATTCCTTTCCATTATTATTCCTTAATACCTTGGTATTATTCCCACTCAAGTTCTCAACCAAATCCTTGAAAACTTTGAAGATCTCAAACACTTCAGATTTTTGCTTAAGAAAATACACCCAACAATATCTTGAGAAATCATATATGAGTCTTAAGGCATACCTTGAGTTTCAATAGGAGGGTGTGGGAAGAGGTCCTATAATATCTAAATGGATCAAATAAAGCACTTGGACATCCCTTTTTTCCTTTTCCTTGTCATAATTACACTCTGCATACTTCCCAGCAATGCATCCCTTGCATGTGCCTTTCCAAAACTTGATGCTTGGAAGCCCTTCAACCATTTTTTCTTTTCTCAAATATTGAATATATGTATAGTTGAGCTATCCAAACCTATCATTCCATATCTTTTTGGTCTCATTGGCATGTGACAAGAGCGCATTCCATGAGGAGTAAGGAAGAACGTGTGGAAACTTGTACATCCTCGACTCATGAGCTGCAATACCCACTGCAACAACTTGACCTGTAGAAATTTTTGAAATCTACACATCATATTGATTGAATGTCACTCTCTTGGCTGAAACTGTATGTGTCATTTTATATACAAAGAGTAGGTTTCCTGCAATATCATGCACATACAATGCATTGTTGAAGTACCCATTATCAAAGTTGATCCTGCCAATCCCTTTTGTTGTGATCTGTTGCTAGGAAAAATGCACCTCTTGCAGACAAGATTTGTTCCTCTAGTCTGAATGGTTAAGATCTATAAAAAATGAATTACAATAGAATTGGAAGACTTTCCCTAAAATGGGTGGAGATCTGGAATGAGTCTCTTTGATGGGATAGTGTATTTGTTTCCAATGGTGATAGCTCTTCACAAATGTACCTGCATAATCACATGAAAACAAGAAAACAAGATAAAAAAAACCAGAATATGATCCACTATTCTATGTCAGTAACTAAGGAATCCAATGATAAAATACATGATAATAACACAACATATGTCATGGTAAAAGGAACCAATTTCGCATTAAGGAATGAATAAGAATTTTACAACCTTTTCCTTAGTGTCAATATGCTCCTTCACAATGCCAATATCTTGTCCCCAAAAGCTCCAACTTGCTCCCTCTATGCTCACCCTACTAATTTAGGCAAAAATGTCATTGCAACAACATAACTTTTCTCTCTCTCAACCATGGATATGAGCCTGCTTTTATAGGCCTTGGGAGGATAGGGATGGTTGAGTAAATGGTGGCTGAGGTGGATAGGAGATCCCAAAAATATGGATATTGAGTCCAAGTGGTCCTCGGGTGTAGGGATAAGGGTGCCATGAATCCTTCCTTCGAGAAGCTTCATGGAAACCTCTCTTTTTCGCTTTTTACCAAGGGCACCGCTTCTTCCTCGCTAAGATAGAGCGATGACAGGGAAGAACTGCATCTTGAACAAAAGGTAAAGGTAGTGGAACCACCTACTGTCAAGAGATTAAAGGTGTTACTGAAGAAGGTAATTCTCCTTGACTCAAAGGTAGGAGTGGTGCTGGATTTTCTTATGCAAGATTGAAGTCTGGGCTAGTATGTTCACTTCACAACTTGGGATTTAGGGAAAATACTAGTGTTTGGGACCTCAGCACATGATGATGGTGAGATTTATGTGTAACAGGATGCCCCCCAAAGCATGAGGCTATAGGAATATGATCGGTGAGAGCTTTGAAAGAAAAATTTATCACTTCAAGGAAATAATTATCTTGATCAAAGATTATCATCAACGAGGGATTTGAAAAACATCAATACTTTTGACTCATGAGAAAATGTGTCCTCATCATGGCTACAGACCAATACAAGGCAAATCCATGAGAGAGATTAACAAACATGGCTACTAGAATACATCGTAGTTCCATGTGATAAAGGAATCAAACTTGGGACACAGCTACCAGACATACACCGTATATCTATATCAAATGGACACAAATTCAAGCATAGACATGACCATACAAATGTGGATCCATGCTGGTACTTCATACAATATACTCCATCGCAACCTGGGGAGAAAGCTATGAGTGCTTTTAACATATACCTAGGTTCATTATCTCATCTTCCACAAGGTACGATTCTATCCATGTGATTACAATGATTTGAAGTCAAACATGGTAGAAACCACTTGATTACCGGCCAATGATGTGAACAGTTAAAAAGTGTGAGGGAAATCACCATTGATGTTAATGATTCCCAAGGTACCCTAGTACAATCTCTTGAGTGTGAATAGATGATTTGATGTCAAACACTCAGTAGAATATTTCGATCAAAGTCCAATGATGTGAAACTATGTCGAGAGCGAGAGAATCTGTCATTAAGGCATACAGATCTCAAGGTACTAAACTTGTTTCTAAGACTAATTCCTGGATGATGAGCTGATGTCAACAACAATAGTTTCTTCAAAGGAGGGCCATGATGAATCCCACATCGATGACACGAAATTCAGAACAAAGTTCTAGAATTTTGTAGATGATGTAACCGTAGGACTAAGTCGAAAGGTACTAACACAAAAGGTTGTTTTAACAGTAGAGTTAAACTTTCAACTTCCCTTTGAACATCAGGTGGCATGACAAAAAACTTGGCAGCATTGACTATACAAGGTGAAGCACAATGTGACAATGGACAATGCATCCTTTGAAAGACTCAAAGGAGTGACATTACTCATGAAAGTGGATCGACTCGGAAACAAACTAAATACCCAATTGACTAAATGATATGCAGATAAGTGCCATGTTCAAAGGTGACAAAAAATTGCCATCTTATTTGAAAAAATGAGTTTATTCCCTTCCCTTAATTTCCCCATCATGATTGATGAGCGCCTCTTTTCGTTTTTACGAGTTCAAAGAGGGTAACAAACACTCATTGTAGCTCATCCGAAGACAAGTCCATTCTCATATGTTTTATGAACCTGAGAAAAGAGGGGTTCGTTCCGAAAAGAGGGTCTCTCAATGTTTAGTTTAATGAGTTCAATTAAAGTTAACTCGCTATCATTCATGTTTATAGAGTCTGAACGAAGATGGAAGAAAACTCCGAAGGGTCCTTTTTTCATAAATAGTCAATCTGATCCGAAAAAGAGATAAACTACCGTAAAAAATACGACTCTTCAAGTACTTTTACGAGCATGAAGAAGACAAGTTCGTTCGACAATATTTTCACATTTAGGGCATCCGAAAAGAGTTTAAAGAAGACTCCATTGGGCTTAATTTCATGATGAATGGTTTTTATGATCCTAGAAAGAATCAAAAAAATACTTGAAACTTTGATACTAGGTTTTAGGAGCATGATCAAAGTGTCTAAATGAATGCTCAAGGACCTTTTCCATTTTTCAAAAGTACTAAAAAGTCAAAAAATGAACTTTCCCATAGACAATACTGCTCATCTCTGTCCTTGCAAAACTTAAAAAAGGCTATTAATCTCCCAAAAAAATTAAAAGATGACTTTTATAAACTATATAAAAGGGTATTTTTGATAAAAATGATTTAAAAACATTAAAATAATACCAAAAACCCTAAAAATAATTTTATAAAAGCTAAGTAAATAGTAAAAACCAAATCATTTACCACTTACCAACCTTGGAAAGCATTTTGGGAGAATTGGAGTGCAAATTTCAAATCGAGATTATGGAGCCATCACTCGTTTGTTTTCTGTATCGTCAAATCCAGGTAAAAGCTAGATATCTCCTCTTCCTTTCTATGGTTTCCATTTTTTATTTTTGTTGATTTTTGGAGCCTTAAGGGAAAACCTAAAAACGCATTGTGGGTACCGCTTCTGGCCTTCACGAGAAGAGCAGTGCCCGATAAGAACCGTGGTTTTTTAGTTTTTCTCAGGAGGTGGCACCACTCTATCTTAAAGGGACAGGAATGGTTCCATCCATGAGGTCCAAAAAACATATTCCCTAGTCAAAATAAAATTTTGCAAGCATTTTTAATGGTGGAATATTCTTCTAAATAGCTCATTAATGGTTTTCGATGGGTCTTTTGGTAAAAAATGGTGACTTCAAAGGAGAGACAACATGATGATGACGATGCCCATGCTACAAGAGATGTGGGATGTATAGCTTCCTTGAGAGGATTTGTCCTCTTAAAATTCTTTCACACTCCCAGCATGGTTCACATGCATGTTTATTGGAGTACATCCTACAGATGTGGAATCCAGAAAATCAGTACTTTGAGGTGGGAACCCATATTTTAACTGTGGAGGTGAACGATATTTTTTTCCTAACAGGGTTGTCTAGATGAGGAGCACATATTTCTCTGACTGGTTTCCTATGTGGGGACATAACTAAATAGGAGCTTATTGTGCGTCATTGCTTCCCAGGAACAAAGATGTTAGGTAAGAAGATCCCTATCAAGGTTGTGATGGATCTACCAATTTAGACTACTTTAATTACTATGCAGAGGGTGGAGGGGATCTAAGGGCCCCACTAGGAATCCTGGGCACATATTCTATATACCCTGGAGGCTATGGCACCCACAGTATATAACTAGGTCGAGGCATTATTACCCGTGTTCAACGATCAACTGACGAAATGTTGACAGGGGGAGTTGAATCAGTTTGGATATGGGACCATCCTAGAATGCTTCTTCTTTGAGAGGGTACCTCTCATGAGGCCCCAGGTGGTATTCATAGAGCTTAGGGATAGAGACCCCTGCATGTTGCAGTGGGTGGTGATCATCGCTTGCACAGGAGGTGGAAGAGGCAGGGTGAAGTTCAAGGTTTCCTTCTTTCGTTGGTTGAGTGATCATATCCTCATGATTGAGGACTATGCATATGCAGGGGCTGACTTTTGAGGAGATCTCAATCTACCACTACCACCTAGCACTTAGTGGGGTGACATTGGTAAGAAGCCAAAACCCAAGATGTTGATTATGTTTTTATATTTTTTCATGTTTTATGATTTTTGTGGATGATAACTAGACCTAATACTTGCATGCATATGTTGGTGATGCACGACCTGGGGGACATTCCCCAATGGACAGGAAATTTGGATTTCTCTTTGTCCATAGAGGCGATGATGAGCTCACGAAGCTGGAGGAGAACCTAGATCAATTGACTTTGGATATACCAGATGCTGCTATAGATGACCTCCCTAGGAGGTTTCACAAACATACTATGGGAGTATCAGGCCGCTTCAGTCGCTTTCTATGTAGGGTAGCAAGGGACATTATGCGCTAGCAAGAGCACCATTAGAGTGGTCTACATGATGTATCCCTGAAAGCTAGCTAGCTTCAGTATTTTTGTATCATTTTGTATGTCTAAAAGCCATAGTTCTTCAGATGAGGTCTCGTGACCATATTTTTTGTAAAACAATGAGCTATATACAGACTTAGTTCCTGTGTTTATAAAAATATGAGCTAGGAGCTATATACATACTCGGTTCCGGTGTTTATACATGCTTCAAATGGATAAATTATATTTACATGAGTTTTACATGTCTTTTACCATTTATTTTATTTTATGGTTGACCATGTTTTTTTTTTTAAGTTATGAATGGGAAATATGCCAGTCTATGATGAAATTTGCCAATGAATCAACAATCATATTATCAGAACTAGGATTATGCCTATAAGTGATGAAATCAAATGATCTTTCCAACAAACACACTCTTTGAAAGAGGTAGATAAGTGCAGGGTTCCTGATAGTGTAAACATGATTTAGGTGACAAACCCCTAGATGAGAGTCCATAAACACTACCAAATCATGAATGTCCAGAGATGCAGCATCGGTGAGTAAATCGATGCTACATCATCGTGGCCAAAGCTAACTTCTCCACATGCGAGTAATGGGTTTCAGAGTTAATGAGACTCTTACTCATGTAATATATCACGTTTTCTTGACCATTGGGATTGTCCTATGCTAGAACCATTCCGATGGTAGTAGCGGAGGAAATAACATAAAATATAGATTCCTTAGAGTAATCTGGGGGGTGTATGATGTGTTAATGGGTTAGAGCATGCTTCAGACTATCAAAGGCTCGATGGGACAGGTCATCCCAAAAGAATGGAGTGTCCTTCTTCAGGAGACGCATATAACCATGTGTTTTCTCTATGAAGTTGCACATGAAATGACGAAGAAAGTTTTCCTTCCCTTGCAAAATTTGGATCTTGGTAATGTTTGTTGGGGTGGGTAAGGCTAGGATAACAACAATTTTCAATGGATAAATCTGGATTCCATCTTTGGAAACCATGAAGCCAAGAAGGCATCCAGTCTCAACACAAAAGACACATTTGTGTGGATTTAGCCGTATATTATAAAGACGACACCTAAGGAAAATGTCTCTAAGGTTCCCTAGATGGTCTTCCCATTACTGCGAATGAGTAGGGAGATCATCAAGGTACGGTTCCACGATGTACTTGATATCACGGAAGGCATAGGACATGGCTCGCTAGAATGTAGCTCCAACATTCTTTACGAAAAAAGGTAACTTCTGATATGCGAAGGTTCCCCATGGGAAAATGAATGTTGTTTTATGCTGATCGGAGGGTAGAATCTATATATGATTGTAGCGAGAAAATCCATCCATAAAAGAAAAGAGACACTCCCAACACAATTATCGATGATCTGATCTATGTGTGGAGTAGGGAAATTGTCCTTAGGAAAAGCCTTATTTAAGTCTTGAAAATTGATACAGAATCTAATAGTGCCCTGCTTCTTAGCCACATGGACAATATTAGATGCTTATTCTGTCAGGGGTACGAGATAAATAAACCCTTTCTTTAGAATTTTTTCCACTTCAGCTTTAACAGCCACAACCTTCCTAGGATGGACTTGACGTAATTTTTGTTGGACAGTTTTTGCCGTAGGATAGGTTCTAATCTCCTGTACAACAATTGACAAATTAATCCTAGGAATCTCCTCATAAGTCCAGGAAAAAATATCACGATATTCTTTGAAAAGAGCTCTATAACTTTTAGTTTCATCTTTCGAGCAGTTCTAGCCTACATGGACGTGCTCAACAGTTCCGGGCTTGAATGATATGTCAAACGGGGTTGTCTTGGTGGCGTTACAAATATTTCCTTCAGAATCTATGTCTTGCAACAATACAGGTGTTTGCAGATCGGTGACAATATAAGTACCAATAAGAGATACAAGGTCCAAATCTACCAAACTAGCATTAGGAAGAAAAGAAGATCTATGATGGTGATCTTCCCATACAGGTTCGCCCGTACTCATAATCTCCATGATGGACTCATTTGAAGGAAAAGTTTGGGAGATATAGTATAGAGTAGGGAGGGATGGTTCTAGCCAGTAAGTCTAATGGTAAGGATCTGAATCCACTAGTGAATATCATCATAATGGACATCGAAGGCAGATTGAACAACATCATACAGTGCTTCATAAGGGCCAAGAGACGATGACTCAAGAAAATCTTTGCCTCTATGGCTGTAACCAGTCGTGGAAACTATGTTCACGGTCACCACTTCTGTACTAGGAGGTTCTAGGGCAAACACTCCCATGAGAGTTGAATCCTTCAGTATACCTACCCTAACTGACCTATAAGGAGGAGGTGACTAACCTAGCATAGGGATGTTATTCATAGTGGGAGTAGTAACATCCGATGAACAAAATTCAAGCTGATCGATGGTCACGATCTTCCCCAAATGAGGAAATTGGAGATTTTGAAATACTCTCTAAGTGATTATAGTAATAGCATAGAACCAGTTTCTCCCCAATATAATATTGTAACCCAACGGGGCATCGACCACTTCCACCTAAATGGAAACAATCTTGCCCCCAAGCTTGACTGAAAGGGCTAGTAACAGACCATGAGGCTAGAAACCTCACCCATCAAAATATTTTAAGGTTGTAGGTGACTTTGTCAATTCAAGAGAACCAATGGATCTCCAACAGGCTATAGATAAGATTGAGGTTGACTATCCCTCATCCAGAATGGTCTGATGGACCTTTCTCCTAAGTAATCTAGAGGCAATTTGGAATGCAAGTTGGTGACGTAATCTATATTTATAGTTCTCCACATTGAAATGGATTAGGTTGGTGTTATCTAGGTATAATTCCCCCAAATTCGTTAGCATGGTTTTACGCTTTGTTGGACATCTTTGGAGTACCTCCAAGGTGGACATTGCACAGGGTTCCTGAGCCAAATCTTCAACCACATTGTAGAATTATGCAGCTTGGGCATTGGGATTAAAAACAAACTTCCTTAGGGTAGTCTTAGTCAGTCGTAAAATCAAATCAAGATTAGGTTTCTTGATGATGAGAGGGAGATTAGATGAAGATGGAGGGGAACTAGTAGAAGGAACTTTCTTGGAAGAAGGATTTATGTCCTTCTTCTCTACTGGCTTATTGTAAGAATGACTACAAGTATTCAAATTGATGGTATCTGAGAACATCATTTTGATTTCTTCTGTAGAACTAGAGGTCCCTTGATTAGACATGTGTTCTATTAATTGTTGCTGATAAGGGAAGGGATCGGTTAGCATCGCTGGTGTGGGGTGACTCTTTAGAAATTTACTAATCTCTTCACGACGAGGTAACTCCTTCATGAAGTGAACACCACCACATAATAAAAAAGGGTAATTAGCTTTTCTCTTCCCTTTATTATTGTTTTTCGTGGTCGTAGCCTTGGGATTCTCCTGTTGGTTTCCAGGTTTTTTATTTTTAACTTTTCCCTTTTTCTTATTGCCGGGTGTTTGTGTGCTTCGAATAGCATTTACCTCAAAAGAAACCGTAGGAATCGAAGGAGTAGTAGTAGAAGAATTGGGTTTCTTGGCAGTTTTGGTTTCTCATGAGGGTTGGATTGAACCAACAACCCCATCAACAGGAGTCTTTGTGGGTGGATTAGCAGGGTCCATGTTGGGACGATGATCTTGATAGATTAGGCCATACAGAGTTTTGGATTGGGAATACACCAAGTCCAGATACTAAGTGTGACTAATAGCCTGCTCTTCGGTAACAACACCACCCATAGCCACATCTCGGGCAATGGGAGGCAACAATGATTTCGTTCCAATCAACTAATTGTTGGTTTAGGATGGGAGCTTTAATAATTCATCTCTGCCTTATCCACTTGTGGATATGGTTCAAAATGTGCATGGAGGTATTTTGATGGAGTGAAGTTAAAAGGTCCGTACCCATTTCATAACGAATGGGTAGTTGAAAGTGTGTAAGAAAAATGGTTTCCACTGAGTTAAAATCCACAATGAATGTTTTGGAAGTTCAATATACCACTTCACGGCCGTATCGATCAAAGTGTGCTGAAAGAGTCTCAAACGAATAGAGTCATCCATCAACGAGTTCGAAGAACACCATAGATGGAATGTCATGACATTATTTTTGGGATCATCTCCCTGCTTTCGATCAAAATTTGGAATGTCTAATGGTAACTTGACTGGAATAGTAGGCCATGAAGGGTTGTGGTGAATGGCATCATTTATAAACTTGGACAATTTGGGCAAGTCCAAAGTTTCTAGGAATGGAAGTTGTCGATTAGGTTTGACGTACTGGTAATATTGATAAGGCATATATGTACCAGTAGGACCACAATTTGACCGATACACTAGTACAAGATAAATAGACCCTACCTTCAAAAGTTTTTCCACTTCAACTTTAATAGCCACAACCTTCCTAGGATGGACTTGACATATTTTTTGTCAGACAAGTTTTTTCGTAGGATAGGTTCTAATCATGTGTACAACAATTGACGGATCAAACCCAGGAATATCCTCATAAGTCTAGGAAAAAATATCACGGTATTCTTTGAAAATATATCTATAACTTTCAGTTTCATCTTTTGAGCATTCCTGGCCTACACGGACGTGCTCAACAGTTATGGGATTGAATGATATGTCAGTCGGGGTTGTCTTAGTGATGTTGGAAAGATTTCCTTTAGAATCTGTGTCTTGCAACAATATAGGTGTTTGTGGATCGGTGATAATATTAGTACCAATAAGAGATACAAGGTCCAAATCTATCGAACTAGCATTAGGAAGAAAAACAGATCTATGATGGTGATCTTCCCATACGGATTCACCCGTACTCATAATCTCCATGATGGACTCATCTGAAGGAAAAGTATGGGAGAGATAGAATAGAGTAGGGAGGGATGGTTCTAGCCAATAAGGAAGGTGGTAAGGATCCCAATCCACTAGATGAAGATCATCATAAAGGGCATCGGAGGTAGATTGAACAACATCATACAATGCTTCATAAGTGCCAATATATGATGACTCAATAACTTCTTTTCCTTTATGGTTGTAACTAGTCATGGAAATCATGTTCATGGTCACCACTTCCATACTAGGAGGGGCTAGGGGAAACACTCCCATGAGGGTTGAATCCTTCAGCATAACTACCCCAATTGACCTATAAGGAGGAGGGGATTGACCTAGCATAGGGATGTTATTCACTGTGGGAGTAGTAACGTCCAGTGAACAAAATTCAATTTGATCGATGGTCACGATCTTCCACAAATGAGGAAATTGGAGAGTTCGAAAGAATGTCTAAGTGATGATAGTCATAGCATAGAACCAGTTTCTCCCCAATATAATATCATAATCCAACAGGGCATCGACCACTTCCACCTAAATGGAACTCTCTTGCCCCGAACCTCAACTGAAAGGGCTGGTAACAGACCATGAGGCTGGAAAACTCGTCCATCAAAATATTTTAAGGTCATAGGTGACTTTGTGAGTTCAAGAGAACCAATGGCTCTCCAACAAGCTATAGACAAGACTGAGGTTGAATCTTCTTCATCTAGAGTGGTTCGATGGACCTTTCTCCCAACTACTCTAGAGGCAATTTGGAATGCAAGTTGGTGATGTAATCTGGATGTATAGTTCTCCACAATGAAATGGATTAGGTTGGTGTTATCTGGGTCTAATTTCCCCAAATTCGTTAGAAGGTTTTTACGCTGTGTTGGACAGCTTTGGATTACCTCCAAGGTGGACATTACACAGAATTCCTGAGCCAAATCTTCAACCACATTGTAGAATTGTGCAGCTCGAGAATTGGGATTAAAAACAAACTTCCTGAGGGTAGTCTTAGGTGGCCGTAAAATAAAATTGAGCTTAGGTTTCTCGATGATGAGAGGGCCATTAGACGAAGATGGAGGGGAACTAGTAGAAGGAACTTTCTCAGAAGAAGGATTTTCATCCTTCTTCTCTACCGGGTTATCATAAGAATGACTGGGAGTATTCAAATTGATGGTATTTGAGGACATCATTCTGATTTCTTCTGTATAAATGTAGGTCCCTTGATTAGACATGTGTTCTATTAATTGTTGTTGATATGGGAAGGGATCAGTTAGCACCACTGGCATGGGGTTACTCTTTAGAAATTTACTAATCTCTTCATGGTGAGGGCACTCCTTCGTGACGTGAACACCACCCCATAATAAACAAGGGTACTTATCTTTTCTCTTCCCTTTATTATTGTTCTTCATGGTTGTAACCTTGGGATTCTCCTATTGGTTTCCAAATTTTTTATTTTTACCTTTTCCCTTTTTCTTATTGCCGGGTGTTTGTGTGCTTCGAATAGCATTTACCTTAGAAGAAACCATAGGAATCAAAGGAGGAGGAGTAGAAGAATTGGGTTGCTTGGCAGTTTTGGTTGCTGGCGAGGGCTGGATTGAAACAACAACCCCATCAACAGGAATCTTTGTGGGTGGATTAGTAGGGTTCGTACTGGGATGAGGAGCTTGAGAGATGAGTTCATACAGAGTTTCAGATTGGGAATACACCAAGTCCAGATACTAAGCTTGACTGATAGCCTACTCTTCGGTAACAACACCACCCATAGCCACATCTCGGGAAATGAGAGGAAACAATGATTTCGTTCCAATCAGGTAACTATTGGTCTGGGATGGTAAGTTTAATAAGTCGTCTCCACCTTCTCC
Source organism: Pseudotsuga menziesii (assembly GCA_001517045.1). Lineage (NCBI taxonomy): Eukaryota > Viridiplantae > Streptophyta > Pinopsida > Pinales > Pinaceae > Pseudotsuga > Pseudotsuga menziesii. The sequence goes on along the minus strand of LPNX010198694.1, from coordinate 350,058 downwards.
ACTCATGGATATGGTCCAAAATGTGCGTGGAGGTATTTTGATGGAGTGAAGTCAAAAGTTTTGTACCCATTTCATAACGAATGGGTAACTGAAAGTGTGTGAAAAAAATAGTTGCCAATGAGTTAAAATCCACAAACGAATGGTGTGGAAGTTCAATATACCACTTCACGGATGTACCGGTCAAAGTGTACTGAAAGATTCTCAAACGAATAGAGTCATCCATCAACGAGTTCGAAGAACACCACAAATGGAATGTCATGACATGGTTTTTGGGATCATCGCCCTGCTTCCCATCAAAATTTGGAATGTCTGATGGTAACTTGACTGGAATAGTATGCCATGAAGGATTGTATTGAATGGGATCATTTATCAACTTGGACAAATCAGGTAAGTCCAAAGTTGCTACGAAATGGAAGTTTTCAATTAGGTTCGACATGCTGGTAATATTGATAAGGCATATACATACCAGTAGGACCATAAGTTGACTGATACACTGGTTGTTAGGCTGGTTAATGGGAATATGATCCTCCGGAAGGGGGTGGGCCTCTAGGAGGAGGGACACCTGGAGGTGGCGGGCCTCTAGGTGGTGGGCCTCCAAGAGGTGGTCCTCTCAATAGCGGTCCTCTGTAAGGTGTACCTCCTCCAGGTGGCCCTCGAAAGGATGGGCCACCATAAGGTGGCCCTTAAGAACCTCCAACAGTATGAATAGGAATTCCTCCCATCACTGGTATGTAGGACCAATTAGGATGCCCCCATGGTGTAAATGTGTTTCCAGGGTAAGGGATTCCAGGATACATAGTCCCTGTAGATGTAGTTTGATGGTTCATATTTTCTACAGGTAATTGATTCCCTAGGTAACCATAACCCCAAGAATACTAGTTGACTATAGGTTATTCCCCTAAGGGTTAGCCTAAACTTGACGGAGGGTTTACCATATTGGTGTGGGTGGGAGGAACAACCACTGCAGGTCATCCTACAACAAAAGTATGCCTAGCACTAGTAGAAACTCCACTAACAGATAATGTAACTCGCACCGGGGGTTGCCCCCGGATGTTGGAATGTGCCAATACCATTTGAGCTAAGGATTTTCCCCAGCTATAGAGGGTATGGGAGGACTAGAAAAAAGACCTAGGATTTCAAAATGTAAGGTCTGATGTTTTTCCTGGATTATGAGAAGCCTACACTATGAGCTAGGACATATTCAATAGGAGCCAAGGAAGTGAACGATATCTAGCAGGCCATGGATCCAAAAGGTGGGGTAAAAGAGCCAACATAGGTTCTTTGTGAGGTACAGGTGAGAGAATAATCCTTTCCACTCTCTGTGAAAAATTGCAAGCACAATCAAGAGATGCTTGAATTTTCCTATATTCATCCTCCCCTGGAGGAGGGTTCTCAAAAGAAGGTCTAGTAATCCCAAACTTAGAAATGGATTGCCCATAGAAGTTATCCAAAAAGGAGCATTAGGGCCATATTCAGTTTCAAGAAGACTATCGGTACGGCCTTTTATTGGTGAATGGAAGGAAGTGTTAGTTGTAGGAGGTTGTTGGACCAAGGGATTAACATAAGCAGTGAATTGTTCTCCACTTTCCACAACTATACTTCCTTCCACATGGGATTCAGTTGCAGCACCTTGATCTGTGGCTTCCATTGGGCTCTCCCCTGTGCCAAGTGGAAAGTCGAGTGGTAAGCCTTGATTTCTTCTGGATATTCTAAACTAAAACTCAACCAGATTGTATGGTCAATAAAACCTAACCTATGGTTTCAAAACTAGGAAAAAGCACACAAAATTTCTCCTACATAAACTATAGGCCATAAGAAAACTTAAGTGACAAGAGGGGCTGAACAAGCTGGTTCCTCACCAAGATTGTCAAGTTTTTGCAAATCACTATATACCGCAAGGTCCAACAGTAAAATGCAGTGAGGAGGATCAATCACCCCTCACCTGAATACCCGACTACCTAAACAGCATGTGCGTAGTAATCTCCTCGAGTGTTGTTCCCGGTGTACTGCACCAACAAGATGACCAAAAGGGATTTTCTCAGATGGTCTTAGGAATCCTAGAAGGGCCTCCTGATATACACAAGGTATGTGGGATTTCAAATCCATAGTAGTGTTTTCTAATGCACAACCGTTCACAAGGGGCCTTACGATATACAATCGAGTGCATGAATTACCTTTCGATATACCTCAAGGGTACGTGAAAGGTCGTTCTATGTACCGACGGTACGTGGAAGAACCGTACAGGTCCTGGGTTGTATTGCATGCAATAAATGACAACTCCTACATTTTACGACACCGAAACATGTCTCTAACTTATCACTCAAGTTACTAATATTTTTAACCTATAACTACCGTTAATTTTAAGTTGAATGGTTAGGTGAATGCATGGAGTTCTGATAGAAAAGTAAAACCATGCAATTATGATATGCAAGTTCTTTTCACTTTACCATTCAGCTTGCCTACTTACAGAAGGAGATAGTATTTTCTTTTTCCACTTTCGTTGCAAAACCAAAAATTTCCCAAATAGTCTAACTAAACAAAAAAATTTGAGAATACAAACAAGCAAAATATTTATAATCTAATATTTGAAAGTAAGGAAATAGGGTGAGATCTCTTTTCCTAAAAAGAAAGACAAAAAACACTCAAATGCATACTAAGTACTTTTCAATTTTTCTTCAAAAATGGAAAGATCTAACTTAAAACTACTATATATTTTTTCTTTTGAGGAGACAAGGATGTAAAGAGAAAGAAGAATATGGAGACCTAAAAGCTTATGAGGCTAGTGAGATATCCAATAATCCGTCTTCAAACATAATTATAACCAAATCTCAACAAACAAGCAAAAAATTAAAAGCAAAAGGAAGTCTTTCATAAACTTAATGAAAAATGAAAGAAAAAAACCAACAAGAAAATCTTTCTTTCCAGTCTTATCAATCGACAAGAAGAGATCTAACTGAGATAAAGCTTCCAAGAACTCCTTTCAAAAAATGAAAAGAAAGCATACAAGCAATCCAACTGATGAGTGTAATATAGCTTTCAAATTCAACAACAAAAGAATTTACCACATCCATATCTTGAATCTAACTACTTAGATCTTTGTCAAGAATCCCAAACATTCATAACTGAAAGCAAAAAACAAGCCAAACTTTGAAATAACAAGTTTTAAAAGGGCCTAGCTGGCACCATTTCTAGAGGGTTACTGATAAAGCGGTTCTGGGGCAGCAGTGCTTCCTGATTACTACCAACAGGCGGTGGCACCTCTTACTGATCACTGAACACATGTGGTGGCACCGATTATTAACCACTGTGCATGCCCGATGTTTTGCAGAAGTCAAAAAACAAAAGAATTGGAAAAAAAAGCAAAGTTAATCACTGTAATATTGGCATAAAAATCATGAATTGACAAGAATATGAAGTACAAAAGGTAAGAACGACTCAAATATGAATAGATCTGATAATACCAAACCAAGATATCACTAGATCAACTAGTAGATCTGATAAACTGAAACTAGATCTCACTAGATCAACTAGTAGACCTGACTAATAAAAGACTAGATCTTGGATTTCGAACAAGGGTTTGAATACCAAGGAATATCAGATGTACTGAAATCTCTTCCCAAGTGGAGTCGCCATATTTGTTGCTAGGAAAAATGCACCTCTTATGGACAAGATTTGTTCCTCTAGTCTAAATGGTTCAAATCTAGAACAAATGAGTTACAACATAATTGGAAGACTTTACCTAGAATGGGTGGAGATCTAGAATGAGTCTCTTTGATGGGATAGTGTAGTTGTTTCTGATTGTGATAGCTCTTCACGGATGTACCTACATAATCATATGAAAACAGAAAATAAGATAAAAAAGAACCAGAATATGATCCACTATTCTATGTCAGTGACTGAGGAATCCAACAATAAAACACATGATAATAACACAACATACTTTATGGGAAAGGAACCAATTTTGCTTTAAAGAATGAAGAAGAAGTTTACAATATTTGCCTTAGTGTCTATATGCTCCTTCATAATTCCAATATCTTGTCCCCAAAAGCTCCAACTTGCTCCCTCTATGATCACCCTATTGATTTAGGCCAGAATGTCAATGCAACAACATAACTTTGCTCTCTCTCAACCATGGATATGAGCCTGCTTTTATAGGCTTGGGAGGATAGTCATGGTTGAGTAAATGGCGGGTGAGGTGGATAGGATATCCCAAAAGGATGGATCTCGAGTCCAGGTGGTCCTCAGGTGTAGGGATAAGGGTGCCACAAAGCCTTCCTTCAAGAAGCTTCATGGAAACCTCTTTTGTTCACTTTTTACCAAAGGTGTCGCTTCTTCCTCACTAAGACAAAGCGGTGATAGGGAAGAACCACATATTGAACAAAAGGTAAAGGCGATGGCACCACCTACTGTCAAGAGATTAAAGGAATTACTGAGGAAGGTAATGCTCCTTGATTCAAAGGCAGGAGCGGTGCTGAATTTTCTTATGCAATATTGAAGTCTGGGCTCATTAGAGGAAATTTCAACTCAAAATGGGACTTTTAACCATAATTAAAATTCCATGTCATCATGTGTTAGCCAATGAAATTGATTTAAATTTGAAATATCATATAGGTCTTAAACAATTTTTTAATATAAATTTGGGGATATGTATCATACAAAAACTACTTTTTTTGTTCGTATTTTTTACATATCTCCCTGTGTTTTTACTCAAATTTTGATTGAGAGAGCTTGTTGAATGCAAAATTACATTCAACATCCAATGAGTACCCACTCATCATACTTTTGATGGACCTCGCTAACCCCAAAAAAAGAAATACCCGAAAAAACATGATGATGATGTCATTATCATGTTTTTCAGGTATTTCTTGTTTTTGGGGTAGCGGGGTCTGTCAAAAGTATGCCGAGTGGGTACTTGTTGGATGCAAAATTTAATTTCACATCCAGGGAGCTCTCCCAATCGAAATTTGAGTAAAATCATAGGGAGATATGTTGGAATACGAACAAAAAAAGATGTTTTTTTCTTTTCTTCCTCCAAAATTAATAAATATCATTTTATTATTTTAATTTTTTTTTTCTTAGGAGGCCCATTTTGAGTTGAAATTTCCTCTAATAAGTATTTTCACTTCACAACTTGGGATTTAGGGAAAATACAGATGTTTGGGAGCTCATCACATGATGATGATGAGATTTATGTGTAACAGGATCTCAGAGTCACCACTCATGAGAATGGATGTAGGGTTGAGAAGGAGTCTTATACTGAAGCCATGTGCCTTGAGGCACCTGAATCTATGATGAAGTAGGAAGAGGCAGAAGATCCAACAACCAACGCGTGACATTTATCCTTTTTCTCAGAATTCAAACCTCCCTCTTTCTTCCTTGCATCATATGGAAGAGGAATGTTGTTCTTTTCAAGGATTTTTGCTATCATGTCAATGGTTTTATTCATGCATGCACTCTCTAGATTCCAATCTTTGTGACAATAAGTGCATTTTATCTTCTCTTGCTTCTTCCCTTTGTCCTTGCTAGGATTCGAACCCCCATTAGAAGATTTGGGATACTCCTGCTTCTTCTTCTCTTGCTGCTTCGAATCCTTGGGATTCTTCTTTCCCTTTCCTTGATTCGAAACACATAGAACAAGGGCTTGATCCTTGGTGGATTTGATGGTACCCATTTGAACTAATTTGTCTTTTTCTTGAGTCAAAGAATCCATGAATTATGCCAAGGTAGAGATTCTCGAATTTCAAACTGTCACCTTTTGTGAGTGGAATGTCGAAACAAACAATGAATATCCAGGCCCTAGCTTCAAAATAATGGACAATATCAATTGATCTTCCTTCTTTTTGATGCCACACTGTTTCAGCTGAAGTACCAAGGATTTGAACTTGGTGAAGAAATCCTGGATTGTCTCAAAGTGAGTTGGGCTCAATGTGATCAACTCATTTTTGAGTTGGTGTTATCTCATCTCATTTGCCTTTCCAAATAGTGAATCGAGATTGAGCCACACCTCGTGGGGTGTTGTAATACTATCTACATGAAATAAAAGGTCCCTCAAAATATTGAGACAAAGCATCCTAAATGCTTCATCCAATATGTTGAAATACTTATACTTTTCTACAATAGAGCTAGGGCCATTCTTAGTTCCCATGGTTACTCTGTAGAGACCTTCTAACCTCAACTAGATCACCATTTCAACCTTCCATTTAAAATAGTTGAATGGGGTAAGCAAGATATGGGTTTTCTCCATTTTTGCTTGCGCACTGAGTGGCAAAGAACATTGGAACAACCTACAATGCAAACTCTCAAATTTTTATGGAGGAGACCCTAAATAGAAATTTGAACCCTGTGAACTCTCTGCATTCGACTTGAAGCACCAAAGAGATCTGATACCATGTGAAAATCTAATTCACAAGAATATCTAGAAGTTAAGAGAATTCTCACAACTATAGAATTTAACAAAAAATGCAAAAAACAGTGTAAAAGAACAAAATTAACACATAGAGATAGTGATAATAACTAAATTTTCTATTACTGTCAAACATGTAAATATGTCTAGAACATGATTATAATACAATAGGATAAAATCGTTAGCTTTTGGAAGAAAATTGTTGCATACATGTGGCAAGCTTAGATTGGACCTCAAACTCCCCTTGGTGGACCAATGAGCTCCCAAACCACCTCAAATGGTCACTAATGTCAATGTGAACATGGGTGAAGCATGCTAGGACATAAATAAGGGTAGGATAGGCATGCTGGAGTGCATGGGTGAGTGGGAGTGTCTTTATGCAACATTTAATTGCCCAAAAGAGCAAAAAACACTCAAATGCAATGCATGGGTGCCTCTGGTCAGACGAGTTCCCTGTTTTAAGGGGTGGGAGTGCCCCAAGGACAAATTTGTCATTAATGAGGGCATATGATCTCCCAAACGATCAAATGCAAGTGCATTTAATGGTCCAAAACCCCAAATACCTTATGAGACCAACATAACAAAGGTTTGGACTATTGAACACGAGTGAAAAAAATTGAATGCATGTCCTAAGTGATATGTGACCATAGTACTAGGTGGTATGATTTTCTAACACATACGATGGTATTTTTAATTTATTATTACCAAATATCAACAAAAAAACATAAAAAATTGTCATATCATAGTCTTGTCACATAATTAACCAATACAATATTTGATAATTTATTTTTAAAAATACTAAAAAAATTCTATTAATAATTCAATTTTATAATGGTAAACCATAATCGTAATACACAGTTTTAACTAATTAATAAAATAAATTAACCTATAAACAATTACAATATACTCTGAAAAAAATATAAAAGTACAACTTCAAATTAACTTATCATCTTATGCTCAAACAACCTTACAGTAGCCTATTGCTCCTTAGAACTTCAAATTGACTTATCATCTTATGCTCAAGCAACCTTGCAGTAGCCTATTGCTCCTTAGAATGTTCTTCTTACAATACTTTCATGAACTCTCACTTGACATCTTAAAGGCAATTCATTCTAGATTGACCTATTTGCCCAACCATTTGCACCGATCCGACGACTGGCAACGTCGAATGTGACTGCTCACGCGAGCCAGGTCGTCCGATCGATGCAAATGGTTGGTTCAATAGTTTACTCCATTCATTCTCAATTATGAATGACATCCCATCATTCACTTCACAACATGTACTTTTCTCATCTTTCTATTTATTATGTATTTGTGTTCATCACTTTTTCTTTTCCATTATTTTTTCGGTCACCATCATCATTTTATAATATATATAAGTAAAGGGTTGTCTCAATCATATCATGATATACTCGACAAGTGTGAGGTTAAATTTGTCCAATGAGTTATAAATGTAGATAATAATCAATTACATTGTATGGTTATAAGGACGTAACCAACTTTACATTTTGAACATCATTTTTCAAAATAACAAAGTAATGAGTTATAAATGTAAATAATAATCAATTAGATTGTATGGTTATAAGGACGTAACCAACTTTACATTTTGAACATCATTTTTCAAAATAACAAAGTAATAAATTATATGATAATTAGATTTAGTAGTATAATGAAGCGATTTAAATTATACATTTAGTTTATTCAAATAATTTTGGTATCCTTTTCTTATATCAAGCACGAGTAGCTTCCCTATTGACTATACTCTCAATCATACTATCTAACATCACTCTCTCAATAATTTTACTTTACCTCTCACGATATCTTTCTAAAATTCTTCCTTCTATTTTTTGATATGAAAATCCAATATCGTCTTGACTTGTAATTAGGTTGTAATATCAAGGAGAAAGTGCTCCTTAGTTTTTACCTCGCAATTTCCAAATGCTCAATATAACCTTGTGCACCCACATCTCTTTGGGTTGTTTCCATGTAATGTACTGGGAATTAATAGTTTATTATTAATTCTATTGAAAAATACTTTAACTATTATTTTATTATTTTTGACAGAAAGTAAAAAATAAAACATTTTGTAATAAATCATTTTATTTAATAAAATATGTTGAAGGGGGAGAGTGGATATAGCTGTTAAAGAGTTTTTTCCAACCCACAAGAGGAAAAAACAAGTGTCTTTGGGTTGTTTCCATGTAATGTACTGGGAATTAATAGTTTATTATTAATTCTATTGAAAAATACTTTAACTATTATTTTATTATTTTTGACAGAAAGTAAAAAATAAAACATTTTGTAATAAATCATTTTATTTAATAAAATATGCTAAAGGGGGGAGAGTGGATATAGCTGTTAAAGAGTTTTTTCCAACCCACAAGAGGAAAAAACAAGTGCCTGAAGCCATTGAGTGAGGACTTAAGATGCAGAAGGAATCATCCCCAAAAATCAGGGCACAACTCCTAGTTGAGTGCTAAAGACAAGGAGGCTCATAAATGACCAAGTCCTAGGAAAAATATTATATATTAGTATGTCCATGAGCTGAAAGGAAGCTAGCACTGGACGGGAATTGAATCTGAGAATGCAAGAGATGGCACATTGAAGGATTTTTCTCTTGTGGTTCTACGAACATGCTTGAGAGTTCTGGAGCAGGTAACTTGGCTGCTCTGGGATTTGGTTGGGAGGAACAACTTCTCCACTTTTGTTTTTCCAGTATTCATTCCAGGTTCATAATCTATGTTTTTAAAATGATTGTAGAATGTTTTTATTCTAGATCTAAAGAGTTAATGTAGGACCTAGTATGTATTAGTTAGTCTAATTATGTTATGATTAAATGTTTAGTAGTAGTTAGAGAATTTTATTATTAGACATCTATACATGGATTAAGAATTCTTGTTTTTATTTGAAAATTGAATTCTGCACATAAATGGATATGAATCGTCTATTTCCAATTTATGCTTATACAATCGATTATAATAGGTAGAATCCCTAATCATGTTAGTAATAGTCTAT
>LPNX010198694.1:238265-338932 GCA_001517045.1 Pseudotsuga menziesii | reverse complement strand
ATATATATATTATCACCATATATAAATTTACTTTAGATTGCAAACATAAGAAATTATTAAGGTATGGAGTGGATCGGTTATAAACAGTCCCTACAGAGTAACCCTACTCGACAATTACAATGTGAGAAATATAAACAATCTTACATAGATATTTACTTCCATTCCGAATTGAGGATCCATAAGTAGTTTAAAAGAACTATATACCACAGATCCATCGTAATCAAAGCAAGATGAAATATATAAGTCAAAACCAGTCTTAGGAATCTAAGTAAACGACATGACCGGTTAAAGAATTCAAAAACATATATCATCTATGATTTAGACCACCTGAATCGTAGATGTACAGTATTAAAATATGAAATCAAATTATCTAAGTCTAACAAGCTACAAACCATCATAGAAAAATGAAGACTCTATCAATCTTTTCCTATAATCAAATCAAAATCAAATCCAGGAATTCTGCTAAGATAATCTTTCCAAATTCTGCATAAATGACCATATATGGATCAAATATCCTAAGCTAGAGTTATATTATCCACAAGGTAAATTAAATGCAGTTAAAAATCAAATCAAATCTAAACACATTTACAGCCTACGCGTTAGCTTTTACAGCTGTGAGAACAAGCTTTTGTTTCCCTAAGGATCGGCATTAAATCCATGATTGATGGCATTTGAGCCTTGCTAAAATGAAATCAAAAGGCTATCTACTACACAGAACCTACAGGTCATTTATTTAAATCAACAAAACAAAGTAAAGATAGGGCCATAAGTCCATATCATGGCCACCACTATCTATGTAGAGGAAAAAACTCTAGCATAACATACAAACACTTCCATTGCATTCACCCAAACGTATGCAACAATATAACATAAAAAATTAACTATATTCAGGGTCATAAGACTATCGACGATGGCATCCTTTGTTTCTAAACTAAATAGTATACAAATAAATATAAAGCAAACACGATTATCGAAATTACACAGGCCGAAGGAAGGGATTCATTATTAATAATCAAAACATATAAGAAGTGCTTGTAAGACCACCTCTGATAGGCTTCCATGCTATTTTGAAATACCAACGTTTAAACAATAATAGGATTAAGAACATTCAAATGCCACTCAAACCCTGTCAAGTTCATACTAAAAATATTATAGAACTCCTAATTCTCAAGTTTCGTAGCAATGAATGCAAGGCCGATGAAAGGAAAATCCTAAAGAGTTCTACAAACACTTGAAATCAAATCAAAGGGCTTATCTTAAAATGATGGTGGAAACCACTCGAGTCCTACCCAGGGTGATATGTAACCACAAGTAGGGTTGGTTCAGTAGACTGTTCAAAACTTTAAAACAAGAAAAAAATTGTGTTTAGGGATGGAGATGAGATTACCTGGGAATTTGGAAACGCGGGCCTAGGAGGAGGTGACCCCGTCGCCTCCCTCTTTAGTGCCTTTAACCTGTACATTATAGTTACAATCATAAATAATAAACAATTGTGAATTAAATCGAATGGAGGAAAAACGTGGAACAAAACCTTACCTTGATGAATTTGCAGAGAGGGCCAGGGGTCGGCTCCTCCAGAACACCCTTATCCCTCCTCTGTTTGTAAACACAAACGAAGAAACTCATTTATTTCTAATGCTAATTATTTACAAGATAAAATGTTGTAGTTAAGAATCAGTTAAACTTGTACCTGTTAACCAGATAGATGTGAAAGGTGAGATCACGGCAAGCGAGGTCATGGCACAAAATCTTCTTTACAGACCGCCAAAGAAGTCAAGAAACTCAGGAACACCTCGAAAGGGATACAAACAACACGCTATTAACACTTGTGAAAACCTGAAAGAAAGACCTTACACCACCATAGCTCTGAAATAGAGCAGAGCTCTTTGGCTCTTGTCGGCCACACAAAAGACCCGACAACTATGCATTTCCACAGTAGATAGAACAGAGCTCTTCCACTCTTTCTAGCCACACAAAGATAAAAAAAATTGTACATTTCTACCACAAACAGAGAAGAGCTCAAATTTTCCTTCCCACCCAAGCCAACATAAAAATGAGGCTTCAGACAAGTTTCCAAGCACATTAAACCACGGTCCAAAACCTAGCTTCAATCTGAACATATGGATAGTGGGAGTGTAGCCACTTATCAGCGTGGAATACCTAGTTGCGTTGTCAACTCACATCCAGGTCACGCCTTAAATGCCAAAGTCAACCAAGGACAAAAAAAAAAATTCTCGATAGCATAATCATGAAACAAAAACCATTGCAATCAAAACATTATATTATAACTGAATGCCAAGAGCCTTCGCATCGTTGGAACCATGGAATGTAATGCCAACGTTTGTAAGGCCAAGAACCATATACCTTTATTACATTTCAACCATGGCGTAAAACCATATGCCTAACCATATAATATTTCCATCAAGGTTTAAACCAAAATGCCAAGAGATATAACCAATCGTGGGTCATAAGGTAAAGCTTATCATAATAAAAAACCATATAGTTTCTTGTTTCCAAAACATTATCTTTTAAACCCTCACAATTTTATTAATATAACAAAAGGTCACCATATGATAGTACCATATGCCTTCCAAACCCTAAGCACCTTAAGCTAAAAGGGGAGGTCACCACACACCATAGATTAGACTATGACAAGGCCTACGACCTTTTAATTATCACTTAACCAACATACTACATAAGGGTTGGGGTCAAGACTATGGATAGTCTCCCCACACCTTAGGCTAGTTAAAGCCCTCATAAAAAGTAAATAATGAAGAACAAGTAAAACGAAAAACATCACCCACAGGGACATGGATGGAGGTTCCAGAAGGAGCTAGCCACTGTCACAATCAATAGATCCCATCATAAACAAATAGGATAAAAATATTAGAACTTACAGAAGTAAATCATGTGGAATTTGTTAGTAAGTACATAAATAATGCATGTAATTTTTATTTTATTTTTACTATTTTTGGGTGTGTTACATCCCATCTCCCTATTTCACATCTCAACCAATGTGAATTGGTTTGAGTTGTGCTATTACATATTTGTCACACAATTGGATGTTAATGTTCAAGTATTTTTGCACTTTGATCTCCTCTTGTCCGTTGAAGTTGTCTATGTAATATTGTTGTTTTTCTTTTGTGTGTTTCTCCACTTTTACTTCTTTTAGTATTCCTGTACTTGAATTTCTAACACTTTTTTTATTTGTTGAGCACCTTTTTTCTTCTATACCCCACTCATCAAACCATTTTTACACTTCCAGCTCGATGTTTTCTTCCTTTATTTTAGTTCAACTTAACAGATTAAAACTAAAATCCCACCATAGTCCATAAATTATTTTTATACATATAATCAATGTTTTCACAACCTTTTATTCCATATAAATAATCTGAATAATCTTCTTTTAGTTAAAAATATCTTATAAAAAATGTTTATAATCTTCTTTTAGTTAAAAGTATCTTATAAAAAATGTTTTCTTTCATCTTAAACTATGGCTATAAATGTTTTATGTAATCACTATCTATGCATTTATTTACAGATATACTTTAATCGCTATAATTCTCTAATCACTATCTAATTGCATTTATATCTGGACCTACTTGATCTCTATAATTCTCCGTGTATTGAAAGAAAACATTAAAGTTGCACTTATTTTAAAAGCAACACAATGTTTTCAACATCCAAATCTCTGTTATTATGTCCCCGCCTGAGGGGATATATATGAATCGCTCAAGGCAATTATCTGAAGCAATTTGTTGCAATTTTAAAAAATCATAGAATTTTTCCTATAGTTTGTATTAAATATTTTTTGGGAATTATTTAAATATGGATTTATCTTGATTTTTATTGGTTTATACAGGTGATGTAGGCGTGGGACTTTGTGCCCCAAGACCCGGCGGCGGGCTAACGTCAGCAACATTAACTTAGTTTTTTTATGCACAATTAAAAACTTTTCCTTTTTCGCATTGTTCTGTCCAATGCTCTGATTGTTCTGCCATCTCTGTCACTAGCAATTTGGCCATGAATTCCACCATGCAATTCCCCATGTAAACAGAATTGAATTTAAAGTTTTTGTTGGATCTCATTGTACATATAATACTACAAACTCTTCAAAACCGCACACCGAATAAAAATAACGGAATTCCACACACAAAACTACACAGCCATCAAAAATTTGAAATCATTGAAGCAAATGCATTTCTCGACCTTTCCGCAGACAACATAAAAAACAAAATTGATGAACTTGGCCCATATGCAGAGGTAGCAATATGAAGAGAAGAAGATTAGATATGCCACAAATTGAGAAGCGATCTGCCACGGTGTCCACAACCAGCAAAGTAAGCATGGACTTCCTCGGCGGCATGATGGCTTGTTTTTTTTTTTTTTTCAAAATCTGCACATCCATAAAGCAATCCCACACAGCTTCTCTGCTTGGTGACTCCACATATGCTCACTTCACCACACGTTGAACAGTCGCAGGCAATAATGCCAAGCTCCAAATCTTGGAAGATGCGAACCCAGTCGACAAATATCTTTTCTTCCACGCAGTTAATAGTGATCAATGAATGCCCAGGCGTCTTTCAGATCTGGTGAGTCATCTCTTGGACAGCAACCACGTTGTCTACGGACTTCAATGAAATGGCGGCTCTGCTGCCTAGTCACACCTTCCAACACGCATTCATTAGCCTTCTCACTTTGGCTGCGACTCTTTCACAACTAGACATGGCTCCCTTTTGCTAGCGGCGATGGCTAGTCTCTGCAATAGCACACAAAAGCTGGGCAAACATTTATGAATCCATAAAATAATATCGCTTCAGTATGATCATTTACTACTTCATGTCCAGTTTTTAATCTCTAGTTCCAAGGTGTATGAACAAATTTTGTTTTTTTTCCATGACTGGGAATGTCAATGAATCCAAATCTCTTGGAAGGAACGACTTGTGCTACCTGCCTACCTCAATCTGTGTCCCATTTGGAAAAATAGTTACGTGGACGATTCTATGAAATTATCCATTTTCCAATACATACTAGTGAAGCAATGCCCATAAAATGCATTTACAGTTAAACAAAACCATCACGAGCCATTTAATGGATTGCAGAAACCTTATCTGTGCTTTGGCTTCCATGAATACAGGCAGTTAGACACCTAAATATAATCAACGACCAGATGTCAATGAATGAAACATTTCATATTCACTTTTCAATGAAACATCGAAAATAGTAGAGTAGGAGGCCTTGGGACACGCAGCCTAGCTATTAATAAGTCTGGTAAGAAAGTCGAATCTCAGATCACTGAGCATCTTGGCATTCTGCATTTTGTATTTCAATGGAGGAAAGAGGATCAGGGGATCCAGTTTTAGATCTCAAAATCAAAGTGCAGAAGCCGTTCCTTGTGTTTCCTGGTGAAGAAACAGAAAGAAGATTCTTGTTCCTCTCTAACTTCGACCAGAATTTGGTGTTTACGGTGGAGACCCTCCATTTATTTGGTAAATTAGGAGGCCGGGACGACGTCGCTGATATAGTTGCCAGCGCTCTGAGAAAATTGCTGGTTCCCTATGACTACACAGCAGGGAGACTCGCTCTCAATTCCGAAGAGGGTTGGCTTGAAATCGACTGTAATGGTGAAGGAGCACTTTTCGCTACTGCCACGAGTGAGCTAACATTGGCTCAGCTACCAGATATCGGGTATCCAAATCCAGCATTTGCCCAACTCATTTTGCAGGAGTATGGAGCTCAGAAGCTACAAGATTTGCCTCTTTTGTTCATACAGGCGTGTATATATTTCCATGCGCTCACTCGTAAACTGTATGGTGATATAGTTGCTTATTTATTCCCAAAAAAGACATGAAATTTTACTATGGAAACCTGTAGGATAAACTTATAAACCATGGTACTAGTTTAAAAAACCAAAAAGTCAGTTCAGGTATACATTTTCTTGCATACTGCATGCAGCCATGCGGGCTTGGTGGATAATGGCTGGCAGTGCTTCGTTCACATGGTTGAAGATTGTTTCATCACACCCAGTATGGAACACTATGCATGCATGGTTGACCTTCTTGGGTGCTCTAGGCTTCTCCATGAAGCTTATGACTTTATTCAAAAGATGCCATTTAAACCCAATGCTGTTGTGTGGGGTAGCTTGCTTGGTGCCTGTAGGACTCATGGTGATATTTTGCTTGGAGAATATGCAATGAATTGTATTTTTGAATTGGTACCAGAAAATGCTGCACATTATGTACTGTTGTCAAACATCTATGCTGAGGATGGCAGGTGGGACGTTGTTGCTAAATTGAGAAATATTATGAAAGTCAAGGGATTGAAGAAGACTCCGGGATCCAGCTGGATTGAGGTAGATAATAAGGTTCATTCCTTGTTTGCAACAGAAGGTGAAAGTGAATGTATTTTGTAGTTTATCAGTGCAGAAAAATAAATGATTATAAAAATTTTCAGCGGGATATCGATTCAAATTGAAGGGAGGAACAAAAAGTATTGCCACTCCAGACAATTAAAGAAAAGGAAAGTTTTCTCAGATTCCCGTCTCAATCTAAGAAAATATATGCAAGAACAGCAACATTGCTTGGTGACTGGAGGAAGCAGATTGTTTGCCTAGCACAAGGGTTTTCCGCATTATGTGAAGAGATTGTCAAGGAAACTGTGCTATGAGCAAGTAGCCATTGGTTTGGGATTTCAGCACAAGACTGGAATATCCATTTCTATTTTGAAAAACACTTGTATTTTTAGGCGAAAAAATAGAGGCTAATTGAAGTGAAGTATAGTTTGAATACCAATCAAATTAATCATATTACCTGTATTTGGTTAATAGAAAGATAGATATTTTGGTTACAGAAGAGCTAATGCATTCTGGTCCAGGCTAGATGAATCGCTTTAGTATATGATTCGATTGCTGGATTCAAATTTGCAGATTCATATTGATGTCTTAACATTCTTCTAGAACATCCAGTGGGATGGTTTGGTTACAAGGAAGAAACATTCTTTGTTTATAATTGGGCAGAGTGCTTATATCTTGTTGCTGTTGCAAACTGACTGCAGCTGATCACTTGAAATGAAAGGAAGAATAAGAGCTTTATGTATATTTGTTGAGTTGAAAATGTAACCTGCTATGCTTGTAATCACTCTATTTGCAGTTTATAGTTCACATAAATCAAATGTCAAAGTTTATAGGCTACATAAAAATTTCACATGAATAAAACCAAATAACAAATGTTAAAATTTCTCTCTCTAGAGGTAGCTTGAGGCCATGTAGAGAAGCTTTAAAGGGGATGCAATTACAACATCTGATCTATAAAATGCCATGGATATTCCATTGAATAGCTTGTCACAGTAGATCTAGACTATTACTACAATACAATGAGTCTATAGTTATACTCAACTGCATGGGGATTTTTCTTCTACTTAGTGTTTAAGCAGGAACATAAACACACCATTGACAAAAGAAAAACATTCAACACATCACGATACTATTAAACACCGGATTCTACCCTGGAGAAACCTGTATTGGGAAAAACTCCAACAAAATGAATGACTACCCTTTCTTCTTTATAAAATAAAGAAATTACAATGCAAAATATGGAGGAAGTACAAACTCACTGTGGAGCTATGAGACACTGTGGAGCATGCTTAGGGTGAAAAGTTGGGGTGATATGACCTTTAGTCGTCAAACTCATCTTGGGACCTGGCTCATTGGCTCATTATATGGACCATAGTCTATATAAATTTATAAATCTTATATATATGAATGGCATTGGTGAAGAGCGAGATTTTTTCACCAAATTTAATTATAAATCCTATATATATATATAAATGTGAGAGTTAGGGAGTGATCTGCTGAGAGCGTGCAATGGGTGACCTAAACCTACTTTTCATGGTTTCTTTTCATGTTTTGCTCATGTCAACAGCAGGCTGGAAATTGCAGGGTGTAACAGCAGTAGAAGCAGCAAAGATAAATGTTACTGAAGCGTTTCTGGATGCCCACAACAAAGAGAGAGCAACCCTAATAGGAGTCCCGCTCCTTCGGTGGAATAACGACATCGCTGCTTATGTGAGTCGTTTTTCCAGGTCTTAGAGGGATCACGATCAGTGCCAGATGAAGCCGTCCGGGACAAGGAAGTATGGGGAGAATCTCCTTTGGGGAGAAGGCAGGCCTATGAATCCCACTGAAGTTGTTCAGTCATGGATCGATGAGAAAAAGTTCTATGATTACAACACAAATTCCTGCTTGCAAGAAGATCAGCACTGCAGAGTTTATACGCAACTGGTGTGGAAGAAATCCACTGATCTTGGCTGTGCTTTAGTTAGCTGTGATAAGGGGGATATTACATTCGTCATCTACTATTACTCGCCCCCTGGAAATATTGTAGGTGAAAGGCCTTACTAGAATTGGAGTCTCCAGGTTTTTTATCTATTTGTAATGGCGTAATGGCGATGGGAGATGTGCAGGCTTAGGTTTGCTGAAACCTCCATTACTAAGTTATTATTATTAAAATTAATGTTCTAAACAACCTCTTTCGAATCACAGTCTTTTATTTTTCACTTATTTTGGTGTTCAGGTTTGATTGTTATTTTTCCTTTATTTTGGTGTTTGATGTTTAGATTGATTGTTATTTTTCTGTTTGTTTTAATTTTGCATTTCTTCATTGTTTTTTATTTTTTCTTCTTAATCGGCTGGGAATTTAGGAAATGCTAAAACAACCAAGCTGAAGCAGATTTCCTAGGTGCACTCGGCGCAGGATGGATTGCTAAATTTCAACTCTGTTTCTGCTAATAATTATATATATATACATATATTTCCCAGGTGTGTATGTTTTAATTTTAACCCAGTTGCTCATATATATATTCAATTTAAAGGCAATGCAGGTGAATGAAGTTGGAGGAGTTGTTACAGATATTTCTGTCTTTGTGCGAGAGTGCGAGGGCAAACGGTGAATCATCTTTTTTACAAAATTCTGGTAATCATTCTGCTCACAAATCCAATTATCTTTACCTGTTTACCTATTTAGGTTTTATGATTTGGGTTATCTATTTAATATATTGTTTTAAATATATTACAGTGTATGTTAAGTATTACTTATACAAATTTTGTTGTTTTTAAAAGATATCTTATAAGTATTTTGGTTTTGATCTGTAGAGATATCCTTAAAAAAATTAAGGAAGTTCTATATGAATCGCTCACTTATATTAATTTGAACAATTTAAAGGTGGTTTTCTTAACTTTTACAACCTCATATTCTTAAAGTTATAAACAACTTTTCCTTTTCGCGTTGTTTTGTCTAAAGCTCTAAGATCCTTGACAACTCTGCTATCTCTGACTTGCTTGGAATTACAGGCACCATCTGCCATCTCTGCCACCTACGCTCCGAATTACACACGCCATCTGCCATGGGCTGCCATCTACCATCTCCATGGTCTCTAACTGACATCTGCAGTGTCACACCTATACCGCCATGCACTCAGTCGCACAACCCTGCACTTGCCACCTTCACGATAATGCAAATGAGCTAGAGGCCTATATAAAGAACAATTTTGTGGTCTAACAGTGCATAATTTTGTGGTCTAATAGGGAGTCTCCATTAATTTATGGTTTTATTGGTTTTATCTTAAATACCTTCTTGTGAAGAGAGAAGCGTTTTGCATTTGTCGCAAATACCTTCATTTTGTTTGATGTTGTTGTATTTTGCCGCAAATACCTTCTTGTGAAGAGAGAAGCATTTTGCACTTCTCGCCTTTACTTCATTATCAATGAGGCTAGGTAAAAAAAAATTAATGCTTTATACTAATCCTGATTGATTCCTCTATTTTGAGATTTATACTAACTGAGTTTTGAGGCGTTTTTCCCAGACGTTTAAGCTTGCATAATTTATCTCTTTTATGAATTAAATAACTTTGCAATTATCTTGCTTGGAAACGTTTTGGTGTGAATAAAGAATGTCTTGGTGAATTGGTGCTACAAATAATTGCACCAAAACCAAGTGATACAAATAATTGTCCAAAACCATGACCTGCCAAATTACACAAGGTTGTAAGCTTAATTTTTGTTATTTTATTCGAATTTCTTCCGGTCTCTTCACTATGTGGATATGTGGGTTTGTTTGGGCTATAAATACACAACAGTTTCGTTGATTTTTACTAGGTTAAGTTGAAATCTTCAAATACGTGTAATCTTGTTTAAACTTACAAATATCTCTCAAAGCTATTTCAATTTGAGAAAAAAAACTTATTAATATTTTAAATAAATTTGCCTAAATTAAAAAATAAAATAAATATATATATTTTTTATTATACAAACTTTAACATTTTGGCACATAACCTAAACATATAACCTCTACACATAAGGTGAAAATGGCACTTTGAACCCTAGATTCTTTGCCCAAGTCTTAGAAACCTTTGAAAAATATAACTATAAGGGTTTAGTAAAGTGTGGACTCAAAGTTTCAGTTTTTTATGCTATAGTTTTAGATTTTTATTGCAAAGACATATTTGTAATAGTTAACTCTAATCTTTAAATTTATTTGTCTTATAGCAATAACTATTAACAATAGTGGGGACATTGCCACCTCGTGGCTCTTGTTATTTATTTATATGAGATGTGTGCGAATGCCTTACAACCATTTGAAACCCATTTGTCGTGAAAGGTCAATAATACTAAGAGATAGCGAAGTTCCTTCTCGGACCACCAATAATAATATCCTTCTATTCACTTTTATGCTTCACCGACTTATGAGGAAAGCGTGTTGCATAAGTGTTGTCAATTTTAAAACGTTATAGTCACTTTTGAACAAACAAACATATAATAAGACATAAACCGTAAGAGTTGGCTTGGTCCCATAAACAAGATCACATGTATCATTGTAATTTGTGACATAGACAATAAGGCACGCCAACCAACAAGGAAAGTCACTGCACACCACATTTGAAAGCACTAGTTTAGGCCATGCGATTTTTTTAGATACTTATCGGATTTTGCTGAATTTTAATTCGCTAACAAGGTTTGTCGATCACAAAATCAGGATGTATGAATCTGATTTTGAAAAAAGTTGTGGCATTTAATGTTAGTTTATAATCTACTTTGTTGACAAAATTGTTGAAAGTATAAATTTATTAAATTTAAAAAATATTTAAAGTATTTTACGATTTTAAAATAATGATAATTAAAATAATGATAATCATAATAGTTATTACATTTATTAAAATTAGTTTTGATTTATAAAAGTGATAATGAATTATTTGTTTTTTTTTAATTTTGTTTATGGATTGTAAAAGGAAGTAATTTTAATTTAAAATTTTGTTTATGTATTTGTAAAAGAAGATTCTAAATTATGATCTACTTTAATGCTTTTCTTTTTGCCATATTTAGAATAATTTAAAATGTTAATAAAAAAGTTTAATGGGTGCTTTTTTATAAGCACTTTTTAACAACATAAAATTTGGATTTATTAAATAAAAAACTTACTCTACATTGATAAATAGATTTTCATCTTCAATTTTTTTGGTCTCACAAAGATGACAAATTATTTCATCCTACTATGATTTTAGGAATTCTAAATACCATGTTCCATTATGTAAATGGTGAGAGTTGGTTTTTATTTTAACATCACCTCCTTATAATATTTTTTTTTTTTAATTTATTAATTATTGATTATATATATATATGACAATTTACAATATTTTAAGTTTTATCAACTTAAACTATGTTTTGAGATTTACATATTGCAATATCATTATATCTAAATAAAATTTGACCAAATTTGATAATTTGCTAGTAGTTTTACATATAAGTATATTTTGGTCATTTTTCCACAAAATGTATTATTTTGGAAATTTAGTTGAACAATTTTAGTCCAAATTCTAAGGAAAATGGGGAAAAGGTACATTTGAGTATTTTGGTTTTTTCAACTTTTAATGAAATTCTTGTTTGAATTTTGAGGAAAATTTTGCAATGAAATTTCAGCAACATTTCATTGAAAAATCCACTTAAATATATATTTCTCTCTATTAACTTTATAGCTATTAACATTTTTTTTCTAAAGACAAAAAAAATACCATAAACATTTTATTAAGTGGTAGGTGAACAGCTAGGCACTTAGTTTTGTAGATATGAGTGGTTATTAAGCAAATACTAACCATTAAACTGATTACCAAATCCTTATAAATATCCTTTTAAAATATAACATAAATATTAAAATTAAAAAAAAACATAAAACAAATATTATTAAATAAATAAATAAAACTAATAAAAATTATAAAACACTTTATTGAATTATAGATTTATAAATAATTAAATAATAAATTCTTAATTAAAACTTATTTAAATCTTAATTTAAAAATATTTAAACATAACAAAATAAAACAACTATAAATCATAAATTGATACCATACACTTATATTACACCTATCAAATCAAAAAAAACTTTAAAAATAAGATAATATCTAAGCACTGTTACCCTTCTAATCTTGATTGTTATTTTTAGTTTAATTTTTTTATATTATATTGTGTGGACATATTTGAAGAGCCAATAAACAAAGGTAGCAGGCTGCATAATCATGCATACTGTAGCTGCATTCATCACCTTCGAGATCATGGCTTCCATGAGATTGTTATGCAATCTGCATTACACACAAGAACAGCTTCACCTCACCGCAATACAGTTACTGTTCATTCAATTCATTACTCTCTTCCCCACTTTAAGTCCTACTCTAGGTTCCTCCGATGCTGCATCGTTTAATTCATCTACTCCCTTGTCGAAATTCAATGGCGATTTAGATTTGACGAGTTCAATGGAAACGAGAATGCATACGCAGTTATCTAAACCAGAGAAAAGGCCCCCAAATCTTACAATGTCGGGAACATTTGTCCGAGAGAAGTGTGATATATTCACAGGGAGCTGGGTTCATGATTTATCGTATCCTCTGTATGATTCCAGAACTTGTCCATATCTCAATGGAGACACGAGTTGCCAGAGGAATGGGCGGCCTGATTCCGATTACGAGAAATGGAGATGGAAGCCTCGTAACTGTAACATTCCCAGGTCAGAATTAAACGGAATATATGTTTTGTGCTTCGATGGTAAGCATTTTGTGAATTGTATTTGGTTGGTGTTAATTATTATGTTTTGTTGCAGATTCAACGCCCTGAACCTGCTTCAGAGACTCAGGGGAAAGACGATTCTGTTCGTCGGGGATTCGCTGACTAACAATCAATGGCAGTCTATGGTGTGTCTTCTCAGCTCAGTTTTGCCACCGAGAAGCACGGCCTTCAAGAGAGGACACCCAATTTCCATTTTCAAAGCTTTGGTAAAGCAGTTGCTAATTGCTACTAGCACAATAATACCATATTTGTATTATTTCTTTATTTTTATGAATCGTAACAGTCCAATAGATTGAATATACAGCATGCTTGTCAGGATTTTAATTTAGTTTGGGTCATTCTGGTAACATCCACTGTGCGTTGCAGTCATTGTGAATGTAATTTGGGTCATTGTGAATACAATTGTTTGAAGTTGTGGCGAGTCATACTACAATTCTAAAACTTTTAGTCAGATCACAGTTTAATTCATCAAAAATATTATTGTATAAGGTGGTTGTGTTTGAGTAATTGAGAGGAATGAATGTTATCTTAGCGACATTGCTTTTGTTGAGTTATGAATTTATGAATGTAATCTCAATTTTTGTGCTGATAAATTTATAAATTAAAAATGAATGCAATCTGAATTGATATAACACTATTATGATTATGATGACGGTGGAAAGTTCATATTTCAAGAATTTCTGGATGATTCTGATGATAGATGAAAAGTCAAACTTGAATACAGTGTTATTATTGTTTTAATTAATAAAATGAGTGCTTGTTGAAACAGGACTACAGAGTTACTGTCTCGTTTCAATGGGCTCCTTACCTGGTGGACATGGTGAGCAGAGTGATCGGAGGACAGCAGAAAGTTGTGCTTCAACTTGACTCGATTGGGTTGAATGCAAGATTGTGGATGGGAGCGGATATTCTAGTTTTTGAATCCGGCCACTGGTGGGGTCACACTAGCCGCGACGCAAGAAAGTAAGGCACCATTGTTACAATTGTAGAGCTCTTAAATGACACAGATAGATTCTCTTTCATGGCAGACTTGTGAAATTAATTCTGTGGATTTGCTTGGAAAAAGGTGGGATTACCTGCAGGAAGGAAGGAATTTCTACAGAGACATGGATCGAATGGCTGCGTTTGGGAAAGCACTGACGACATGGGCGAACTGGATCGATTCCAACATTGATATTCGCAGAACCAGAGTGTTCTTTCGAAGTTATTCTGGTGCTCATATAAGGTGAACGAATAATGAGCTCTAAATTTAGCTATTTCGTAATGTTTTCATTTTTTTTTTCCGTGCGTTCAGATCTGAATTATGATTTATAATTCAGGTATACTTTTTATTTTTTAATTTACTAATTTTTAAAATTTTTAAATTAAAAAAATTATGGTTTTGGGTTCTAATTAATTTACCTGAACCCAAACCCAAAAATTAGTAAATTAAATTATGGTTTTGGGTTTGGGTTTATCAATTAAAATCAGGTATATATGGTTTTGGGTTCTAATTAATTTACTTAAAATATAATAATTAAACTTTTATTTATGTATTTTATATTTTAAATATATTATTTTTTATTATAAACTGGCCAATTTAAAGTTCAACAAATAATTAATCAATCTAATCAGAAATTGATTTTTATTATAATATAAATATAATTTAAAAACATTTAAAATCTTATAAATATAAACCTTTAAAAAATAATCATTCCTTTTTCAAATTAAGATAAAATCTTCTTAAATATAAAATATTCATTAATAAATATTTTCAAATGAATAAAATTATTTTATTTTTGAAGATAATGTAAATATTTTATAGAAATAAAAGAAACATAATAAATATTTTATAATAATTATTAATTTAAAAATTGAAATTACATTTTTGTGGATGTATATACAATATTTTATGAGAAAGTGATTTTTATTTTCAGTTCTTTTGATATTATAGAAATGACAAACTCTTTCGTCCTAGAAATGACAAACTCTTTCGTCCCAAAGATTTTTATGACCTGTATCATAAATAATTTTGAATATAGTTATATGAAACAATTATAAAGTGCTTAGCTACCATGCTTTTTTGGCTAAAATTAATCAGGGAGAAAGCAATAATTGGTGCAGTGATTATTGAATTTTGAAAGGCCGAGATTTAATGACCAACAATGAGGCTGAAGCAGCAATCATTGTTTTGGGGCAAGCCGATTAATGATCCAATCTTTTTTATCTTATTTCATACCTAATAGTATATTCTATACCTAATCATAACTGTACTTTTAATATTTTTTTTATATCATAAAAATGACAAACTCTTTCATCCTTTGAAATAAACAGTGCCGTGGACTGGAAAAGTCCTAGAGGACGCAACTGTTACCAAGAAACAGAACCTATCTTGGGGTCTTCATATCCAGGCCCCTATCCTCCCCAGTTACAAATAGCGGAGAGCGTGGTGAGCCGGATGAATTCGCGTGTTTCCTTCCTAAATATCACGACGTTGTCGCTGTTGAGGAAGGACGGTCACCCTTCGATTTACAGCACGGATGTAACAGCGGAGCAGCGAAAGAATCCGTGGCGTTATGCAGATTGTAGCCATTGGTGTCTTCCCGGGATTCCTGATACGTGGAACGAGCTCCTCTATTCGGCCCTTTTCTTCTCATAATAATTCATTTGTACTTTCATTGCCTTTGGACTGTCATATTTCAGCTTGTTCCAATAAATATGGCAAGAGCTATCTATTGAGCTGCAGAGCATTTAATGTTGCAGCAAGTTTGATGACCCTTGGATCTCGAGCAGCTCAAGATCCAACGACCATCAAGCTTACTGCAACCGCATTAAATGCTCTGCAGCTCAATAGATAACTCTTACCAATAAATATGAGAATGTAATAATATTCCTATTCTTTTTATATTTTCAATGACTCAGAAGGATCGTATCAACGGACTATTCTACAATTATAAATGTCACAGATTTTGGGAGATATCTATTCTACAATTATAAATGTCACAGATTTTGGGAGATATATTGTCAACGTCATGGACGTTGTGATGCATGGTCAGATTTAAAGGTTTTTACTATTTTTTGGTTTTATGATAAAAGAATATCAAATATCAACAAAAGTTTTGAATTGAGTTTTTATTATTATTAATATTTAAAAATATATATATATAATATTAAAAAAGTTTATATATAATAAAAAATTAATTAAATATAAAAGTATATTTAAAAAAATATAATTAAATAAAAAATTTAATATAACTTAATAACAATCACATAAACTAGCATACCCCAAAGTCTAGGAAAAGAAACATCAAAACCCCAAAGCCTAGGAAATGAAACACTGAAGATAAGGAAGAGAAGTTTCGAAGATAAGGAAGAGAAGTTCTATATGTTTCAAAAATGAGAGAAAGTTGTGTGTATATAATATAAGTTTATGTGATGAAAGCAAGTCTAGGAAAATAAGTGAAAATAACTTTACATCAAACTTCTAAATCCCCACATAAGGAAAAATACTCTCAAAGCCTAGAAATGAAACATCTAAAAAAAATTCATTATCTTATAAAACGAGAGAAAGTTGTGTGTATGTAGAAAATATAATTTTGTGTTTGAAAGAAAATCTAGCCAAATAATGATTTGTATTAATTGAAATAACTAATTGATTCTCTCGGCCCTTACAACCCAGTAAACTTTGTAGATGTTGTAACCTTTGTTACTAAAAAACTAATAAAAAATAAAAAATTTGATTAGCTGGCAAAATAAATGTCCGCCAAAAATATTTAATTAGCCAAAACAAATGTCGGTAAAAAAAGAGATGTTGTAATGATCCTACCTAACAAAATAAAAAAATGAATTATCCCCAAAAAAATGCCATGGTTTTTTTTGTACATGGTTTAGGAGGGCCTTGCAAATGGTTTAAAACCATGTGCAAGGCCTCCTAAACAACCCATGGTTTTATTGAACATGGTTTAGGAGGGCCTTGCAAATGGTTTTAAGACCATGTGCAAGCCTCCTAAACAACCCATGGTTTTAGGAGGGCCTTGCACATGGTTTTAAAACCATGTATGGGGGAGATGTTGTAATGTTGGTTACTAACAAAATAAAAAATAATCATTAAAATATTATATGTCGGCCATAAATTATATTAAATATTAATAATAACAATATTATATGTCCATCTTAAATAAAAAGATATTTCTTTTAGGTTGAATCAAATCAATGGTTATATATAGGACACACCAAAGATGGCTAGAGCATAGGATTGGGATCTATGCTAGTAATATCACCAATACATACATTTCTTGATCATTCAATCAATAATTCAAAACAATATCCAAAAACATCTCAAAATGGTTTGTGGTGGGTCTACCTGATGGGTATACATTATATCTAGTTAGAAGCATCTAATTTGAAATTGAAGGCTTGATTAATGCTAGTTAATGTGAGGAGAAGAGCAACCATTACCCAATGTTTAATCTCTTTGAACACTTTTGTTGCATGACCCCCCAAGTGAAACATAGGTGTGATTCAACCTGTTAAGTGGATGTGCTACATGGTAAATATGCACAGTAAAATATCTTACGTAACTCACCATTCTCATGAAATCTAACAAGTGATGATATTGTTCAATGGTAGCCAATCAACAATGGTTAAAATCTTCCTCAATTTAATGCTCAATCCATTTTTCTTTTGACATAATCTAAGATAAATGTGTTCTTGTTGCTAAAATGTACGTTTATTTATGTTGATCAATAATTTCTCTCCATGCAACACTACAAACACTTGGTTTATGGTGTAAATGATCCTATTAGGTAAAACACATGTATGTTTCCAAGATGCAATATCATGAATGAAATAAGACAATATCAACACTTCATTTGGCATCCTTGTAAAGGTTGTAGCGGCATCAATATGGCCAAATGACATCACCATCCATTCAAATGGTCCTTGTGATCACATATTGAAGGTTCTCTCACACTTATTCTCTAGTTGCGAGCATCTAGTGGCTTTAACCAAACTTGAGGTCAATCTTACTAAACAATTTTACTTCTAGAAATTAAATGTAATAGGCTATTAACATGTGACAATACATATTAGTTTTTAATGGTGATACTATTCAAGTCAATCATATACACATCCTCAACATGCCATCTATGTTTCAAACTAATACAATTTTAGGGTCATAAGGCCGCAGTGAGGAGGGGTGTATGTGCCATCTATCCAACAACTCTTGAGTTTCCCCTTAATTTCTCCATTTTTGAAGAATGAATCCCTACATAAAGCCTCGTTTGGCATAACAACTTTATGTTTCAAGTCGATCCCATGTTCAATCGAATGGATTTGATGAGGTTCTCATATCAACTCAAGATAACATTGTAATAGCTCATCCAACTGCTTCTATTAATTTGACCTCTCATATCAAACTAAAAGTACGTATGATGAGTTCCCATGGCCTTGATGACAATTAAAAGGTGTCAATTTCTCTTCCTTTTGGGGTCACGAAATGATAAAGGAAAACTATTATGAGGAATTGATCAATCTATGAGCTTCAATGCCAAAAGCTAGTGTTAAGATGGTTGGGTATTTTTATGCCATCACCACACATGCTTGGAAATTTAGTAGTTAGTATTGATTCTTTCATAGTTAGTAGAACACATGTCAATAACATTTTTCCATAGAAAACTTTAATGGGGAAACTCTACAAGCACTCTCTCACATTTCGTGAATGATGCCTAGAATAAATTTTGTTGACATACATGTATGCCTAAACTTGAGGGACTAAGGTGGATTTGAATTTATGACCTCTTTGGCTAATATGGCTTCAACATGGCAAGTCAAACCACTTGAGCCAACCCTACAGGATTTTTGCATCCCACTAACACATGTATGGATAAGTGAAAATAACCCCACACACATTTAGTGGAACTATGTTGATCTCTACTTCATAGATGTAATCAACTAATATGGAAAAATCCCTGTTTCACTTTCCTAAGACACAAATATTTGTTCTTTTTGAGCCAACCAATGAGTAGGGATCATGACATACACCCATAAATATATTTCTTATTCACTATCTTGTTCAAATTAATTAGTGAACTGATAAAAAAGATAATATATTCATTCACGCAAACATTAGCATGTTTATATTGACAACTAAGCAACTCCAAATTCCCATTAAGTTTGTGACAATGTGTTACAAGGTATGGACAACTTGAAGTTGAGAAAAATATCCAAGTAACCAACTATTCAAGTATTCACAATCTCATGATATGTTATTTATCATCAGGATACAAACATTTCAAAGTCTTCTAGTCTATTCAATATTGTGTATAATGAACAAAGTACACAAATTTCCAAATTGGAAGAGACAAACAAGGAAGATGATTTTTCTTAAGTATTGGCCTTCCATGCAAATTGTTGAGCTCCTCAACTACATCAATACGTTATGTATACAACAAGAGTCACTGCACTATGTTGTGTAATGCATATCATATGGTTGAAATTTATGCCTATGTAACTAGGTCAGAACACCACAAGTGTGTGACAAAGAATACTAGTGTGTATATACCACAACATTTTTTCCCAAGTTTAATTTGTGCCAAATATTCACCACTGTAATGTGCATCGAGCACCAATACCTTTATACTAACATGCATATCCAAGACAACAACCAAATCCACAAGTGAGTGCTTAAACAAATTCTTAATGAATCGCTCTCATCAATTTGATAAATCAATTATGCTTTCTCAAACTCTCAACCCTTTCATTATCACCACTAAACCAAATAAAGCCTTTTTACACCATAGCTCACCACTAGACTAAAGAAATCCTTTTTAGACCATAGCTTAAAATGAGTTTTTATTTAGACAATACCTTAAAGTGTTGATTAGGACCTTATTGGCCAAGTTAATCGAAGACCCATCCTTTTAAAAGGATCCTTACGAGTTGTGTTGATAGATGAAGAATATGCATAGAAACACTTAGCCAAGGGCTTTATTGGGTGGTGCCATTCATTCAGTTTCCTTCATAGTTCTTTAAGTGGTCATTTTCTTTCAAGTTTATGTTATGAGCATTTAAACTATATATTTTGGTTTAATCCACCATCATGTTTTGCAAGCCAAATCTTCATTGGTATGAAGCATTAACCAATAAATCGCTATCTAGAATTACTAACATAAAAAATACAAAGAATATAAATAAAGGAGACAAAGACTATGACATACAAGGCGAGTCTACTTTATATGCACTATGCCTCTCTATTTTATATTGGTTCCCGACCCTCTCTGCTTCTATAATTTTTTTGGTTATATCACTTCCACCCAGTTAACGTTATTCTCGACAACACTTATAATGCCTTGACAATGCTATCGTACCTCTATTACAATGCTGCCATACCTCTGGCAAACCAAAATCTATTGTGACAGCTAAACTGTTCGAGGGTGACAGAGGTAGTTCTCCCAAATAAATCCAAATATAAAATATTTTGAAACCCATAGTTAAAAAAGCGATCTTTCAGAATGTTGGAAAAAGGTAATTACTCGCAGATCTCTACTTGCCTTCCAACCGACTCTATCAGAGTCTGTACAAGCCAAGATCTTGTCCGTCATTCTGACAGGAAGGAAAAGTCCACAAGTAGGCTACGTAAGTCAATCGAATTTATTTCAGAAGCTAAGTTGTTAGTTAGATAGTTATTGCAGTGTTTAATGGAAAGTAAGTCGGCAAGTAAGTCGGCCTATGCTAAAGCAATTTTCAGATTGCCTATAAATAGAAGATGCACATTGTAAATCATATAGATATACGCATAGGAACACAGACACAAGACATACATTAGACAGCAGAGGAACTCAGGGTGAGAAAGTGAAGTCGAAGCTCAAGCTTCTGTGCATGTGATTTAGTCGAAGAGCTGAAGCTCTGTAGATCGACGAGTTTGTAACAGACAAGTTTGTATTACTTTGTAATTCCGCATAGTTAATATATGAAATAGTTTGTGGTTGAATTCATGATTATTTAGCTGCACATATTTCTAGATTTACTTCTGTAAACGTCTTTTACAATTACTGATAAGTAAAAGAACAAGAACCCATAAAAATCTCACCGCGTGAAAGTTCAAGTTTTACGGCACTTTGGTCTACACAAATCTTCCTACATATTTGGGCATATGTATTTCATAAGTTATTTGGATTTGTAAAAGTGGGTAGTTTACTTCATCTTACTCACAGGTAAAATCATTTGTAATTTCTCGAGTCTTTAGGCTAAGAAACATATTCTGCACAAACTTGGTCGAAGCTCCCAACCTGGTCGAAGGTCGAAGCTACCAAATTTGTGTCGAAGCTACTAACTTGGTCGAAGCTACCAACTTGGTCGAAGCTACCAACTTGG
The DNA here is from genome assembly GCA_001517045.1 of Pseudotsuga menziesii. Taxonomy (NCBI): domain Eukaryota; kingdom Viridiplantae; phylum Streptophyta; class Pinopsida; order Pinales; family Pinaceae; genus Pseudotsuga; species Pseudotsuga menziesii. The sequence goes on along the minus strand of LPNX010198694.1, from coordinate 317,475 downwards.
TCGCAGCTATTGATTTGTGTCGAAGCTCCCAAACTTGGTCGGAGGTCGAAGCTTCCAAAGGTGGTCGAAGTAAAAAGGTGGTCGCAGTAAAAATCCCGTCGGAGTGAAAAGTGAAATTATTTTTTTTAAATATTGACTGAGCCCTAAACCCAAGTTTAGTCGGCTCGGTTTTGGCTATCACAGAACTCTGCGCTACATAAATCGTTCAATCCCATACGATTTTCTCCCAAATGAGTTGTTTGAAACATGATAGAAAGGATTTCCCTTCGCCTCACATGGTTTAGAACGAGCTGGTAACTCCATGAGTCCAGGTTTTGAATCTCCCTGTAGCTTTATTTTTCCCTTTAACATTTAGTTTTCCCACATGAATTTATAGTTGGGAAGTCTCTAATGCCTGGTTAATTCTAATGAGCGAATTATATTGGTATTTTCATATTGACGCTCAGGGTTTAAACACCCAGATGATGTTTATCCATTTTCATCTCCCTATGTTGCTGTTGATGGTTAGGGTAATGGAGTTTGTTTTCATTCCTGGCAGTCCCTTCACCTCACAGGGATTAGGACGAGCTGGTAACTCCTTGAGTCCAGGTTTTCAATCTCCCTGTATATTTCTTTTACCCATGAGTCCAGGTTTTCCTCTCTGTGTGTTGGTATTGATGGTGAGGGTAATAGAGTTTGTTTGGTTATTTTTTGTACTGCTTTGATGTTCTTGGTTAAATAAAATTATTCTGATATTAGTTATTTGGTGTAAGCCTAAAATCCTCCCTTGGCATATAGATTATAGGGAAGATATTAATTCATGGAAGAAGAAATATTTCTGCAGCTTCATTCGCACTATCCAAATATTTCTAAGCAAGCATTCTGTACAATTCCATACCTGTACCTACGTCTGAATCTGCTCGATATGGATTTGTGCCTTAATACTCTGACACTAGGTAAGGGGTTGGTAATTATAAATCACAGAGAAGGTGTTAATACACTGTGTGGTAAAGGCACATTAGGTTTAGAAGTGGAAAGATAGATATGATTTAGAGGGGCACACCATGTTTTTCAATTAAGCTCCATATTGATATATGGATCTTGTACCAACGGAGGAGCCATAGCGAACCTTCGTGCCACATTTTTGGGGCCATGTAAGAATCTTCCATAGAATAGTTTTATTTTCTTCATTGCATTTTCTCACCTTGCAAGCAAGGGAGCATAAGAGATAAGGTTCGTGTAAGCTCCTTTCACAGGTGTTGCAGATGTTCCCATATCCTAAGGCCGAGTCTGAGGCATCTGGTTTTAAAATTAGTACCTTTGCACTGTTCGTAGTGTACGCCTACAAGAACAGATAAATTTCACACATTTCAGTTGAATTTATACTTCAAGACTTCAAATATGCTCTGGATCCATAAAGTAACGAAGCTTTGAGTGCTTTCTGTGAATTTAAGTCCGTATGCCTGTGTCTCACCTGAACATATGAGCAATCGATCAATTTCTCCATGTTGTCGAGTTTGACTCTGATAGACATATCCGTGCTCAGGTAATTTATCATTTCATTTCATTTATTTTCAGCAAATACAAAGCAAGATAATCGTTGAATTACAGAGACAATTAGAGCAGAGGAGTAGATTTATTTTACCTGTAGCAGGCGGTGGATGCCATGAACAGATGTAACTTCACAGAGGTGAACAAATGTAACTTCGTGGAGGACACGAAAGACAGGTGGCTGCTGGACGGTGCAGACATTGATGTATACATGGTGGTGTAGACATTCATGTATACACAGCAGTGGTTTTTATTCGTTTGAGAGATTGCAAGTTTTTAATATGCTAAGACATGGGGAGGCTCCTTATAGGCATTTGACTTTAGGGTTAACATTAATTTCTATGTTTCTATCTAGTTTTTATAAAAGAAAATGAAATAATGAGGGGTAGGATGATTTGTTTGTACAGAATGAAAAATGTTTATTGTTATTTTTTTTAATGTTTCTTTCTATATTTAATTTTATTATTATATTGTATATTTAAATGTTGTACATTTTTCTTTATTTTAGGTTGTTTTCAAGGTTTTAACCACTTTGATTAGAGTAATTGTGGGCTTTGTGTTAAGTTGATGAAACTTGTTACATGGAATTTGGGTTGTTGAGTTCTTATTTTGAAATATTGATTGGAGAGACACTCATATATGATTGTCTATGTTAAGGAGCTCAAACATTATAATGGTGTGTTGTTGGAGTAGTGATTTTGAGGTAGCCAATTTAATGAGTCTATGAAGATATCCATGGTAGAATAAATGGGGAGATTGAGAAATTCAATGTAGGCCAATTCAAATTTGTGGAAGTTAAAGGTGGAATATCTAATTAGTGAAAGAGAGAAAAAGCACGAGGTTCAATAGAAAGACAATATTATATCACGACCATTCATATTTGGGGTTTGAATACTCCTAAAAGCCTCAGAAATATATTGCCACATNTATATATATATATATATATATATATATATATAATTTGGAGGCCTCCCACATAGACATGTTGAATGCCTCCATGGTTGAAAGAAAACATGTCCATGCACTACAAGAAAAATGATATTTTAGCTTCACATAAAATTGTTGTATATTAAATTATTTAATTTAAAGTAATATTTTTATAATATTATAATTATGTTGATGTTTTTCTATTAATTTTATTATATAGCTTTTAAATTTTATATAATTGTTGTATATGAATAAATTTTATACTACTATATTTAATTTTAAATAAATTTTCTATAATATTATCAGTATGCTAATGATTGTTTTAAATGAAAATATTCATATCATTAAGTTAATCATAATTCCAATTGAAATCTAACTCCATAAATCCATCTTAAAAAATACCAAAGAATTTGATTATACCATTTGATCGTATACATAAAAAATTGAGGATTTTTGTCTTAGTTTCATACAGAAACCTCTTCCCAATTAAATAAAATTACAAATATTCCAAAATAGAATACTTCTATGCCCAAGAAAAATGAATAACCTCTTGAATAATCGATGTTAAATTTATATGGGAGTGTCATTTAATTTATTTAAATATTTTAAATAACAAATGAAGAGATTTTTCTCTAATTTTTTTCTATTTTTGATCTTGTATAGATATAGAAATGAGATTCATTTGTTGTGGAAGAATCTGTGTTCACTAAACTTGGAATACTTTAAGCATACGAAGATATATGCACATAATTTATCCAAACAATAAGAGTGTTATTTTACCTTATTTTACTATGCATGTATTAAAAATCGCATACAAATAACTTTAAAAAAAAAGAGAATATAAAACATTTATTAAGATTATTAAAAATATTTTATGGAGTTTAATTTATTAAGCTTATAGAAAACATGAGCTCTCTATGGCTATACTTGCAGTTACATGATAGAAAATTGGTAGATCAGTAGGTTTTGGTGTGAAACATGTGCAATTCTCATATTTTTTAAGCATTGCACTGACTATTGGACTATCAATATTTTACATGCTTTGTTACATTGATCTCTTGACTGGGTTTCCTTTTACGTGTTTTTCCTTCCCCATTACTATTTCATTGGGTCTTCCACTATCCAACGCTACAAATGAATCAGTCTCCCTTGCAATCCTGCTCGGATCATTACTAGCATTATACTATATTTTATTGATCATCTTGTTTGCTTATACTAAGATGTGTTAGGGATCTTGTTGTTACAACTTTACAATATGATACAAAGGGGGTGTTAAAATGGGTTGATAAAATGGATACCTACAATATCTTGTGAAAATAGGGGTTTTCTTAATTGGAAAAGGTATATTGTGAGGGGGGTTCAACAATACAGTTTTAGGAGGTATTTTCCAATATTTAGTGAAATTAGGGATATTATTTAATATCCGACAAACGGACGTGCTATGTAACAAGTTCACTAAGTGAACCCCCTGTGAGAAAAAGGAAGTCATCATAATCAAAACAAATCCTGACATTGTGAAGGAGGAGGTTTGGGTGATGAATGATAAGGCCATTGCCTTGAATGGTCTTGATTTATCTCTATTATGTGTTAACGAATGTGTTAGGAGAAACTACAACCAATAATCTCTGGAATAAACTTGGCTCATTGTGTGAGGTTAGATACCTCATGTGAATTTGATAATCCCATTGAAGAAGTTGTACACTCTAAAGATGAAGAATGGTGATAGGGTTATATATCACCTTAGTTTCTTCAATGCCTTGCTCAATCATCTCAAGGAAACCAATGATGAAGTAAACATCAATGAATGATTCACAATTTTTCTCTATGGTATTTTGGATTCTTGGGAGAATTTAATATTTTCCATCAATAGAGCTACAAAGGTAGATAAGTTTAATCCAGATGAGATTGTGGGTCAATTTTTGTAGGAGGAAAGGAGAAGATCTTCTAAAATAAACATTTATTCAAAATATTTGGTGACTAGTGGTTGTTCTAAGGAAACAAATGATGGTATATCTAGTGGGATGAAAAGTACATCTAGTGGAAAATATGCCAATAAAGGTAGGAAGTGGAAAGCATTGATTTATAGGAGGTTCCATAAAAAAAGGCACAAAAAAGGCTAATGCAAGGTTGAACCATTGAAGGATAAAGAAACAAATAAGGACAACATGGTTACTTGTATTTCTAGGTTTTAATGCATCTTGTATCTCTATTTTGCATGCTTGTTAGTCATTGTCAAAAAAGAAACATGATTGGTTGATTGATTTGAGAGTGTCCTTCCATATGGCTCATCATAAGGAGTGGTTTTTGGTCTATGAAGAATCACATGGAGGGAAAATATTTTTGAAGATAATTTTAGTAATTAACTTGTTGGCAATGGAAGTGCAAAGTGAAATACAAATATGAAACCATGAAGTTGATATCTAATGCATGGAACATGCCAAGATTGAATGAAACATACTTTCTTTGAGCCAAATCACACACTGCAAGTGTTGATACAATCTTATTTAAAGGAAGTTATGCATTGGTTTGATGGGCTATGGTTTTCTTTAAAGGTGTTTAGATTGAAACTTTATACAAGTTTCTTGTGACTACTCAAGCCTTGGACAAGAGCAATGTAGTGTCAATGGAAAATACCAAATAAGTGAGAGCATTGAAGACATCAAGCATGATGTTGTGGCTTTATTGGATGGCCATCTTGTTGAAAATAATCTATGTGAGTTGTACACTAGGAATATTGTTAATGGAATTTGTGACCTCAAGAAAGTCTTTTGAGATTTGAAAATAATGTATGCTTAAAAAGAAGAGGGTTTAGTTTTCATCCAGTAACATCAAATCTCAAAAGTTACTTGAGCTAGTGCAATTTCATATTCGGTAGCCTATGGATGTGATATTCATTGGAGGATTTTACTTTTATCATTTTCATTGATGTGATCTAAAAAATCATGGCTTCCTTCATGAGGAATAAAATTGGCACACATAAGTCATTAGGGGTTGATATTTAGGAAATATTATATCGTGTGAGTGCATATTAGATGGTTCATAATTATAAATATTGAAATCATTATATTACCTAGTATATAGGGCTCAAGGGATATTTTCAATATATAAAAAACATATAACTATTGGGGGTTAAATACTAGGTATTAGTGGGGTTGAATTAGGTATCATGAATGTTATTGAGGGGAGGGGTTGAATACATGGCTAAGTTTCAACTGCACTGGTCTATAGCCTTCAATATTTACAATGACATATTCATTCCCCTTAGATTCTCCTCTTCCAATTTTATGTTCAATGAAAAAAACCCTCTCTATAACAGATGAATCTATCACATTTACAATACTTTATAACATTTCTCAAACATTACAATACTTGACATGTTCTTCAAATCGCCTATATCAACATGTTATGTGTATACTCCCACAATTTAGGACCCATTGAAATCGAGTATTTAACCAAAATTTCCATTAGATATTTAGGGTTTGACCAATACATGAAATAGATACCTAATGGAAATAATCTATATTGAATTCCAAATGGATATAATGAAATAAAGGGTATTAGGAATATGTGCATGTATCTTCTATAATTCATTTTTCCCCACTCACTGAGAAGTGTGATATAGACATTGATCTAATTATAACCCAAAAGAAAACCTCTCCACTACTAGTATCTTTTCTTGGTAGTTTGGGAAAGAGAAGATGATGCATGATCTTAGTAACTTGGACCCTTTTGATCTCATCGGATGATGCAAAGCAATTAGTGTTGTTAGGATATTTATTTATCTCCAATCAATTAATTTACCTAAATTAATGTAAAAATGAAAAAGGTAGTCCATAATCTTGGATAATTCTCATCTAGGTCATATAAGAGTTATATTGCGTCATCATAGTAGGTGTAGAATAAGAAGGGCTATTAAAAATGCCATGAAAAATGGAAACCTAGATATCTAGTGAAAATAGTGGGTTTTTAAATTTGAAAGGTGTAGTAGGAAAGGGTTCAATGGAAGGACATGATATGCCACATGTCTACTAAGTGAAACTCCCATGATTGAATTTTTAAGAGCTTTGACACCTAGTTGAAATTGGAAGTGGGAAGAACTTGAAGGATTTGAGAAACAATAATAGTGTTGAGTATGCTCCAAGGATTTTGAGTTGGTTTGCAAATATCAGGGTATTGAAATGGACAAAAGCAACCCACATACTCCTCAACAAAATGGTATTGTTGAGTGGTTAAATAAAACCTTAATGGAAAAAAACTCAAGCATGAAATTGGATGTTGTTTTGAGTAAAAGTATTTGCATTCAAGTGGATGCTACAACAAAAAAATTTGACTAATATATCACATAGTTTAGTTTTGGGTAACAAGAAGCTCAAATATGTTTGGAGTGGAGAGAATTCGTTATTTCATATCTTAGGGATTTTCAGTGTGAGGAACATGCATGCAAATAAGATTAATAGGAAAAAAGATTGAGAACAAATCAATTAAATGCATATTTATTGGATATTCAAAAGAATTTAAGGGATAGAAGTTCTGGATTTTGTATGAAATCACATATCCAAACTCAAAATGTGTTTTTCAAGAGGGACCATTAGAGAAAATTTCAACTCAAAATGGCCCCCCTAAGGAAAATAATAAAATAATAATTAAAATAATAAAATATTATTTATTAATTTTGGAGGAAGAAAAGAAAAAAAATACTTTTTTGTTTGTATTTTCGACATATCTCCCAGTTTTTTATTGAAATTTTGATCGGGAGAGCTCGTTGGATGTGAAATTAAATTCTGCATCTAGAGAGCTCTCCCTCTCGAAATTTGAGTAAAAACACAAGGAGATATGTCGAAAATACGAACAAAAAAAGTAGTTTTTTTTACAATACCTATCCCCAAATTTATATTAAAAAATTGTTCAAGACCTATATGGTATTTCAAATTTAAAGCAATTTCATTGGCTAACACATGATAACATGGAATTTGAATTAGGGTTGAAAGGCCCATTTTGAGTTGAAATTTCATCTAATGAAACCTTTTAAGAGCAATGTGAATCATTTTCATTGGTAAAAAATTAAAACATGTAGAGGATCCAAATTTTCATTGTGGAATTAAAGATTAAGTTTAAAAGGGTTTTGGGGTCTTGAGTAAAGTGAAAGGGGCGATAAGGCTTTTGAAAGAGAGAACTCCCCAAATCTATTTTGGGGAAGTAATTGAATGGTTTTAGTGTTTAGTTGAGAAATACGAGTGTCGTATTGATAAAATGGAAATTCTTATTATAGTGAATCAATGCAATACCAAGATATAAAAACTTGGACATATTTAGAAAGTACAATGCTCTCATGGGAAGCCTTAGAGAGTCATTTTTATTTATTTAAGAAAATGATAGTTGAAACTGTGAGTGTTGAATTTATGGTACTTATATAACTTGTTTGATTTAAGAAAGGTATGTCACTATTGCAATATGATAAGTTGGATGTGAAATTGTCATGCGAGAAGAAGGCCTATGAAATATACATCACAAGGATTGAAAAACATAATATCAACTAATATTTCCATGTCCAATAAGTTTTGTTGAAATTTCAAATCATTAGATAGTAATATCAAATAATAAGTTCATTTTCAATAGGCTTTGTTGAGGTTTCAACTTGTTTAATTCAAGTTATAAGGTAAAGAAGGTTTTTGTCGAGGTTTTGACTTGTTTAATTCAAGTTATAAGGTGAAGAAAGTTATGGTTACTGATGAGGTCTCTTAAGATCCTAAATTGAACCTCTAAACCTTGAAAAATGAGGTCTATTCAACTTGACAAATGTGTTGAACAAATTAACTCATGTAAAACACGACTTTGTAAGCTGTCCTATTTGATTATATGTTAAATTTTAAAAGTATTAAAAAAGTTGGATGCTAATGTGATAATGAGAAAACATTTAAAACATTCCAATTAAAATGAATTTTATAATAAAAAAATTAGAATTTCACAAATCAATAAAACATAATTCGTTATAAAAAATAAAATAAAATTATTATGGAAGAAATGAAAAACAATAAATTCATTCAAGTGAAAAAATAAAATTATTATTAAAAAGAAAGAATTTAAAATCATTTTCATAGCAATTTAGGAAGATGTATTTTTTTTTCAATCATACTCATGAAAATTTCTAATAAAAAGGAAGATTTTAAAATAATTTTTATAAATCCAAACACATAGATACAAACATATTGAAAGGGCACTAACACAGAAACAAACATATGGAAAGGGAATTGACCTATCTCACTAGGTGGTCCACATAGAATTTGTCACGTGGAGCCACATAGCAAGCATCACGAAGAGTGTTTTTTAATCATTCTAATTAAAATGAATATTTAATAAAATAAAAAATTTCATAAATTTTTAAAATTCAAAATTAATTGTGAATGAATCAAAGACATTAAAATCATTAGAGTAAAAAATAAAACTAAAATTAATAGTGAATAAATCATAGACATTAAAATCATTATAGTGGAAAATTGGGAAAATGTGTATGTTTTTTAGATGCTTTATTTAATTAATAATAGTGAAGAGCCAAGATCATTAAAGAGATTTGTCCTCTTATTACAATAAAAAAGTTAAAATTCATAAAGCAAGTTCAAATAAAGAGATTTGTCTTAAATTTTAAAAAATCTTAAAATCATTTTCATGGAAAATTGGGAAAATGTGTATGTTTTTTAAATTGTGAAATGCTTTATTTAATTAATAATAGTGAAGAGCCAAGATCATTAAAGAGATTTGTCCTCTTATTACAATAAAAAGTTAAAATTCATAAAGCAAGTTCAAATAAAGAGATTTGTCTTAAATTTATAAATCAAGTTTATTAAGAGCCAAAGCATATAGAGAGATTGTAACACACTAAAAAATGAAAATTATTATTTTTTGAATATTTTTTTTTTAAAATATTTTGACTATAAAAGTAAAAAAATGTAATGAATTATTTTAATTTAATAAATTAAAATAAATACTGAGAGAAATCAAAACTGAAGTAGTTGTTGAAATAGTGTTTGCTGATCCACAAGGGAAGAAGACAAGTGACAAAAGCTACTAAGTGAGAACTCACTAAATGCAGAAGGTATCTTCCCTAAAATCAGATCACGACTCCTCATGAAGTGCTAAAGAACATGAGGATCATAAATGAACGAGTCCTAGGCAAAATACTATATAATAGGATGTCCATCAAGCAAGCAAGAGGATAATGATGGATGGGAAATTGATATTTTAATGCAAGAGATGGCACATTGATTGGATTTTGTCCTTGTGGTTCAACAAACAGGCTCGGGGGTTCTGGAGCAAGTAAGACTTGATTGTTCTAGGAGTTGGTTGGGAGGAACAACAACTTCAGATATGTTTTTTCTGACAATGGTGTTAGGTTCCCTATTCCTATTTCTTATATGTTTAAGTATTGTTAAAGTAAATTTTGAATACATATATGCCACATTTTTACAGTAAATGATACTATACATCTAGTCCTATTTCCTTTCCTATTTCATGTTATGAGTTAATGTAAAGTGTTCTTTAATAGTAGAGGAGTTGCATAATTATCTAATTTAAAATTAATCTTTGTTTGGGATTCCATACCCGAATTAGAGTAGGATCTAATGTCATCCTAAGTAGGAGTTTGAATGAAGGTATATCCTAGATCTGAATAAATATTCTAAATAACAATTGTATTCATCTATGTTTTTTTAAACTGTATTAACCTTATACATTATTCCTAGTTAAACACTATTTTCCAAAATATTTATGTTTACGATGAGACTCCGTTAATATAGTTAAACAACAATATTATAGAGGGAACTATAAATTTTAAAACACAAATTGAATGAGCCAACAAGAATTCAAATTACATAAACAGTAAATGAAAAGATTGCAGAATGTCACATAGATTTCTATAGGTTTTACAGAGTAGATCCGAGAGGCTTCTTTTTCAAAACAAATACCTACATCACTTAAACTAATCTAAGTATATGGAGTAGAGATGAAAGGATTTTTCATCCAAACCCAAATATCTAGATCATAGATCGAGATTGAAATGATCGCAATAGTAAACACTATGCAAATATTACATAAATGTCTAACACAGACGTAATTATGAAATTAAATAACAAATAGTTACACGACTGATGTTGAATGGGTAACCATACCCGTTATAAACTAAAACGAGTTTAGACTCGTTATAAACATTTTATAACAGCTCACAGGTCTATATAATAAACAAAACAATCAAATGTAGAAAATAATACAGTCATTAAATGTAAACACATAGTCTCTAATCGTGGGTATCCAAAACCCGAGACTTATGGCTTTGTCCAAAAATATTTGCTGCCACACAATCAAATCACAAAAAAATTCGTTTTTTCATCCACATAAACCATCCAACAAACAATGTGTGGTTGTAAGACCGTTAAAATGGCATCCATCGCTTTAATAAATCAACAACATATACATCCAAGTGGATATTATAAACAATGCAAACAAAAGAGAGGTTGCGGAATGGTATCAAACCAATAAGGGTTTTAAAAAAACACACAGTCCAAACTTATATTTGCAATAGTGGCGAAATCCCTATTCCTAAGCGGTCCATGAACCCAGGGAAGAACCACTGCAACTATCTATTAAGTTAACCCTTACCACTTGGTTTTTGTTAGTTCGTTGATGCAGACCAAGCACATCCATGACGGGAGGTTACATGCATATAAAAAAAATAAGAAATGTTAGTTCGCTTACTAAGTAATGAAAGATTCTTTTTATAAATTTTAAACAGAGTAGGCGTACTTTCCTCACCTTTGGAAATGAAGTAACATGCCTAAGAGGAGGTGACCCTTTCACCACTTTTGCCGACCAACATAAAACCTACATTCCATTTTATACATAATTAAGATTTATATTTGTTGAAATCTGTAATTGACCAGGGGAATCACGACGGGATAAAAAAGTAAAAATCATTTCTTACTTGACCAGAGTTGCATGAGTGGTAATTTGGGTTCGTTGGGAGCTCCCATACCTACCAAAACTCCACTTGCACATCCAAAATAAGGAGTTAGGGACTCTTTTAGGAATTAGATTGCACAGTCATAAAATGACTTTCAGTTTGAAAAACTTACCGAGAATGAATGCAGAGAGGGATAGGGGTCGGCTCCTCTTGGACGCCCTTATTCCTCCCTTCCTGCAAAACGAAGGATAAAGTATAGTTAGTTATTTCATGCACCTGCCATAAAAAAAACTTCCTTTTAAAATGAGTAAAACCAAACGAAGAAGTTTGATACCTGGTTAAAGGAATGGAAATATCAATAAAGGAATTGTTTTCTTCTTCATTGCAACAAACCAAAAAGGATTACGCCATCATGGCAGCCATAACACTAATAAAAACCTTCAAATATACCTCAGAACACAAGAAACAAATTTCATTAACAAACTGTGCAAGACACGAGAGGAAGACGTGCAAGAAACCATGAAATGGCCAAGTTTTCTTCCATGAACATATACATACCAAAAACAAGTGTGAGAATGAACCTTTCTACATGTTAAACGCTGCATTAAACCCTTGTCAAAACCCTCACTGGAGACCATGCCAAATGGAGGGTTGGGATTTCCTCTATGTTCCCATAGTGTGCATTAAAAGACTTGCCATCAATATGCCTAGTTGCGGTGTCAACTCCCAACCAAGGCATAGTTATGCCTGTAAATGAAAAACATTAAGGTATGCGGTTGCAAAACCTCATCGAAGGATATACCGTAAACCATATTGTAACATCAACATTTATTCCAAGGTCAATGTTGGGATCACGACTACAGTTTTATCACCATAGTCCCCAAACCATTTCGTTACCATAAACAAACTTTATAACCTTCAACCAAAGTTGCACTAAGTTCCTTTTTCATCAACCTTTTATTATAAGGTTGAATACATTTTCCACCATGTAGTGGTGGGTATGTTCAGATCTAGGTATAGTTGCTAGAACTAGGACTTAGATGCTAGGGCTAAGACATAGTCTTTAGGTTTAAAATCCTTAGAAAAACCGACTTCTAAAATAAGCATAAAAAGCAGTGAGAACATCACCTTAAGGCGTGGCTATAGGGTCATCGTCACCCGTTTGCAAACGCCACTTGAGGTAAAACCTGTCCATTCAATGTAAGAATATTTATAAGTTACTTCACACACATTTCATTCATGACGACAATTTGCATGCTGCTACCAAATTATACATGTTATGACAACATATTCAGATAAAAGAATAAAATATTTTATTTTATTTTATTTATTTATTTATTTTGGAATTTTTAGGTGTATGAAAGAATGGTATCAGAGTATAGTTACAACACTTGTCCTCAACGATCCCAACACTGAAATTGATAAAAATATAAAACTAACTTTAGCTTGTTATGGTTTTATTCTCTTACAAACAGGAAGAGAAGGATAACCTTGTTTTTGCAAGAAAATATGGCAGATGTGGGAATGTCTGCGGAAGAGGAATCTCTTTCTAGGAATCCAGTGAACAATGAATAAGGTAACCTAAGGGATGGTGAACTATGGGTAAATGTACATTAAAGTAGAAATGACAACCCATTTTAATTACACCAAACCATCAAGATAATTAAGAGCAGAACTAAAATGAGTTAAAGAAGATAACAGAGGTATTCTGAAAGCACATGAAGAGTTAAATAACATTATTTTTTCTAAACTACACAGTAATGAAAAAGAGAAAAATAAAGAACCTTGACTTAACATAGCAAAAACTACACCTTACAATTGTAAGGGAAGGAAACTTGAATTTTCCAAACATGAGACTTAATCTTCAAGTGAAGAATCAACCAAGCACAATACATAAAAACATAAGGATTCTAGTGAAAGTAGTGACAGTAATCAAAAGAAAAAAAATATAAACCTTATGAATATTTTTTTGGTGAATTCAAAAAGATATAACCTCCCATGTTTAACAAAGAGATCGAGAAAGGGGAAGAAGAAAAAGCTTGGTTATCTGGAATGAAGAAATATTTCCAGATTTATAACTATTTTGACGAATTAAAGGCAAAATTGACAATCTATAACTTAACAGGAAAAGCAGATATCTGGTGGCAGGACATAAAGAAAGTAAAAGGTATAAAAGAACATTATGTAACATGGAAATTTTCCAAACATGAGACCGAATCTTCAAGTGAAGAATCAACCAAGCACAATACATAAAAAAATAAGGATTCTAGTGAAAGTAATGACCGTAATCAAAAGAAAAAGAAATATAAACCTTATGAAGAAATTTCGGGTGAATTCAAAAAGATCAAGCCTCCTATGTTTAACGGAGAGATCGATAAAGGGGAAGAAGAAGAATCTTGGTTATCTGGAATGAAGAAATATTTCTAGGTTTATAACTATTATGTTATATTAAAGACAAAATGTCCATCTATAACTTAACAGGAAAAGTAGATATCTGGTGACAGGACATAAATAAAATAAAAGGTATAAAAGAAAGTTATGTAACATGAAGAACATTCAAGAAACACTTTAAATGAAAGTATCTCTCAGAACAATATTACGAAGAAAAAGATAAGGAATTTTACAAAGTAAGATTCGGGTACTATGACCATGAAAGAAATCTACAATAAATTCTTAAGTTTACTTCATTATGTTCCTGATATAATTGACGAAAAACAAAAAATAGAACGTTTTCTCAGTTGTCTTCCTCCTGTGTTTAAAGAGAGGATTGAGTATGACAATCTGAAAATGTTGGAAGAGGCAATGATAAAGGAAAACTTTTGTTATGATCATAAAGAGAGTAAACGGGAAAATATACCTAACTGGAAAACTAAAAGACATGATAATTTTGATCAGAGAAAGAAAAATACTAAGTTTTACAAGAATACTGGGAATAACTACCGGGGATATCAAGGGAATAACTATAAAATATTTAAACCTTAAAACCCCACAACAAAGGAAAGAGAACCACCCATTAACTTCAATAAAATCACTGCATAGAGGGAACCATTACAATGTTGGGAATGTGGTGAGCCACATTACTTTAAAGACTTCCCCCATAAGAAAGATTTTTTTTAATAATGTTCACACAATCCAGGAAGCTGCTACAGTTGGGGATATGGCAAGAAGCATGCCCAGAATCAGTGTAGCACTGGAGAATCGACAATCAAACCATTAGATTTCAATTGCCGAAATAGAATGTATGATAAAAGACCAACCCATCTCTATACTAATTGATCTAGGTGCAAGTTTAAGTTATGTATCACCTAGGATTGTAGAATTATGTAAATTACAATAAGATAAGTTTGAGAAATCATGGATGGTACAACTAGCCACATGTACAAAACGAAAAGTCACTAGTTACGTGAAAAACTATGAAATTAGGATGAATGAATTGAATACATATGCTAATTTAAATATCTTATCGTTGCTGATAGGAATGGACTGGTTAGAGAAACATAGAGTTATGTTAAACTGCTATGATAAAACTTTCACTTGCTTAGATGATAATGGTAATACAATTAATGTAAAAGGAATTCCCAGAAAAGTCACTATACGAGAAATCTATACCTTACAGATGAAAATGTTTGTACGTAAGGAATGCAATTTTTTTGCAGTCTATGTAATGGAAAATAAGGATAAAGATAATCAACTTAAAATTGAGGATATATCAATTTTAAAGGATTTTAAAGACATATTTTCAGAAGAAGTTCCTAGACTACCATCGAAGAGGGACATAGAATTTACGATCGATCTAGTACTGGGGGAGGTACCAACATCAAAAGATCCATATTGAATGAATATAATAGAGCTTACTAAACTTAAATCACAATTGCAGGAACTAATTGATAAAAAGTACATTCGACCTAGTGTTTTCCCTTGGGGAGCACTAATCTTATTTGTAAAGAAAAATGATATAAATTTAAGACTGTGTATAGATTATCGTCAATTAAACAAGATGACTATTAAAAATCGATATACTTTGCCCTGGATAGACGATCTATTCAATCATTTCTGAGGGGAAACCATCTTCTCCAAAATAGATTTAATATTTAGATACCATCAGGTACATATCAAGGACAAAGATATCTTTAAAACTGCTTTTAGAACCATATACACTCATTACTAGTGTGTTGTAATGCCCTTTGGTTTAAGAAACACACCTGCAACTTTTATGTGTTTAATGAGTAGTATTTTTAGTAATTACTTAGATAAATTTGTAGCCTTCTTCATCGACAACATATTGATTTACTCAAAGAATAAACAAGAACACGAAGAACACCTAAGAATATTTTTACAAGTGTTAAAAGAACAACAATTGTTTGCTAAGTTTAGAAAGTGTGACTTCTTTAAAGACAAAATACAATATCTAGGACACATGGTGTCTAAAGATGGAATATAAGTCGATGCCAATAAGATTAAGTCTATCACTGAATGGTCTCTTCCAAAGAATGTAACTCAGGTAAGATCATTCATGGGGATTACTGGCTACTACCGAAAAATTCATTGAAGGTTTTTCTAAGATAGCCTACCCCATAAATTCACTATAGAAGAAAGGTAAGAAATTTGATTGGAGCAAAAAATGTACTGAGAGTTTTAATAATCTAAAGCACCTGTTAACCACAACCCCTATCTTAAAAATTGCTAATCCTTTTAAGGATTTTGTCGGATGCACCAACACATGTAAATAAGGATTACGCGGGATACTAATTCAAGAAAAATATGTCATAGCCTACAAGTCTAGGAAGTTAAAAGAACATGAGAATAATTATGCTACACACAATTTAGAACTTTCTTCCATCATACATGCGCTAAAATTGTGGCAGCACTACCTCATCGGAAGAAGATTCTCACTAATGTTGGATAACATAAGTCTAAAGTAATTGTTTAACCAACATAATCTTAATGCTATACAATATAGATGGTTGTCCCTTTTAAGCGAACATGATTTCAAAATAAAACATATAAAGGGGAAAGAGAATAAAGTTGCAGACGCTTTAAGTCTTCACACAAACTTACTGTATGCAATCAACAACTATGAGTCATATTTAGAAAAAAAATAATTAAATGCAAAAAAAATTGATGAGTATCAAACCCTAAAAGGAAAGACTGCAAGAAATGAAATAAATCAAATAAAAACAGATCTTAGTCTAAATAGAAGAGGGCTATTACTACATAAAGGTAGTTACATATACCAAATTCAACAGATATTAAATTAACTGTTATGGATGAATTACACAAGAGACCATATTCAAGACACCCTGGATATCAAAATATGATCACTATGACAAGAAAATACTTCTTTTGGCCTAATATGTAAAAAAGAAGTAGCAGAATATTTAGCACGCTGCATTGAATGTCAACATGTAAAAATTGAACACCAACATCCAGCGTGATTAGTGCAACCATTACCCATTCTAGAATGGAAATGGGAAGTAATCAACGTGGATTTCATAACAGGTTTACCTAAGAATTTAAGACAACACGACTCAATCATGGTCATAGTAGAGAAATTAAGTAAAGTGACTCACTTTATTCCCGTAAAATCTACTTATAAGGTTGTTAACATTGTTGATATATTTATGAAAGGTTTTTTCATGTTACACAACGTACCTAAGGTAATAATCTCAGATAGAGATATAAAATTTACAGGGAATTTTTGGAAATTCTTGTTCAAAGGACTAGGCACACAATTAAATTTCAGCACTGCATATCTTCCTCAAATGGATGGACAAACTAAAAGAGTAAATAAGATTCTGGAAGACATGCTTAGAATGTAGGTAATGTATAAACCCGATAAGTGGGAATATTACTTACACTTAGTAGAATTTCATATAACAATAATTTCCAAGTTTCGGCTAGAATGAGTGCATTTGAAATTCTGTACGGACGAAAATGTAACAATCCAGATTCTTGGAGCAGTGCCGTTGATAGGTTAATGTTAGGTCTTGAATTATTGAAAGATATGGAACTAATAATGAAACAGGTACAACAGAATTTGAAGGATGCTCAAGACAGGAAAAAGAGCTATGCCAACTTGAAAATAACTCCTCGAGAGTTCTATATAGGAGAGCATGTATACATAAAGGAAAAACCCAAGAAAATCTCTCTAAGACTGGGAAGATACTCAAAATTGACACCCAATTATTGCAGGCCATTTGGAATATTTGCAAAAGTGGGACCGATAGCATATCAGTTAACATTGCCACCTACTATTAAAGTACATAATATTTTTCACGTTTCCATTTTGAAGAAATAGGTTCATGATGCTACTCATGTGATTTTTTGGAATGTTGTATAGGTGGAACCCGAAGGAGAGTTTCAGGTGGAACCATAGCGTATTATTGATAGGAGAGAACTTTTACTCCAGAACCATACCACCAGACAAGTCAAGGTGTAATGGAAGCACCTTAGTCCGGAAGAGTCCACTTGGGAATTGGAAAGTGATATGCGACAGGCATATCCGATACTATTTCAAGATGAACTAATTGAAGAATAAAGACAAAAATAATAATAACATTGAGGACGGTGTTATCCTCTAAGAGGAGGTGTATTTAACACCGAATAAATGAAAATTATTATTCTTTGAATATTTTACTTTTTTAAATATTTTGACTAGAAAAGTCAAAATAGATGTAATGAATTATTTTTATTTAATAAATTAAAAAAAACAACAAGAGGAATTAGAACTAATGTAGCTGTTGAAAGAGTGTTTTTTGACCCACAAGGTGAAAATACAAGTGGCGAAAGCTACTAAGTGAGATTTCAAGTGATGCATGAGGCATCTTCCCCAAAATCAGGTCAAGACTCCTGGTAGAGTGCTACAGAGCAGGAGGCTCATAAATGACCAAGTCCTATGAAAAATACCATATAATAGTATGTCAATCAAGCAAGCAGGAGGCTAGCGATGGACGAGGAATTGATCTGTTAATGCAAGAGATGGCACATTGATTAGATTTTGTCCTTGTGGTTCAACAAACATGCTCGGGGGTTCTGGAGCAAGTAATACTTGGATTCTTTAGTAGTTGGTTGGGAGGAATGGAAACTTCCACTACAACAAAACCCTGTGATTAGCGTCCCTTTTAGCTTCCTTTTTAGTGTCCACTATCACTTTTAGTGTATTTTCATCATTTTTTGGACAAAGTGGATGCTTTTTCACAAGATGGCGCTTTTAATGGAATTATTTGCATCCCTTTTTAAAATTTGATGCTATTTTGGATGCTAATTAGCATCCCAAATAGCATCCTAATTAGAGTCCTTATTATCATCCCAATTAGCATCCCAATCAGCATCCCAATTAGCATCCCAATTAGCGTCCCTTGTTAAAAGTTGGCACTATTTTGGACGCTAATTAGCATCCCAATCAACATCCCAATTAGCATCCCAATTAGCATCCCAATTAGCGTTCCAATTAGAATCCCAATTAGCATCCCAATTAGTGTCCCTTTTTAAAAGTTGACATTATTTTGGATGCTAATTAGCATCCCAATTAACGTCCCAATTAGCGTCCCAATTAGCATCCCAATTAAAATCCCAATTAGTGTCCCAATTAACATCCCAATTAGCATCCCTCGTCCCTATTTAAAGTTTGGCGCTATTTTGGACAATAATTAGCATCCCAATTAATGTCCCAATTAGTGTCCCAATTAGCATCACAATTAGCATCCCAATTAACGTCCCAATTAGCGTCCACAAAAGCATCCCATATAACACCAATAATAGCCTCCAAAAAAATGTCCTGAATAGCATAGCACCATATATGAATCCAGGGTTAGCGACATGAATTGCGCCATGAATTTCAACAAGAAAAACATTCAACATAAACCCAAGTATAGAGATAGGAAATGATAGACATAGAGTTGATTTGCTAAACGCTAAGTACTACTGTTGAGTTCGATTCCCTTAAAATATAAGGTTTGGCAATAACTGTCAACTAATATTCTACCTGAAATTTAGGGATATATGCCCCACTATTTCCATAAATATGGAGATGATTTCTTGGAATCCTGTAGCTTTCAAGTGTTTAATATATGACCCAAATATGCTTTGACATCCTATACTTTGATATTTGTCCCTCCTTTGAATACCACCTATTAAATGACTGCCTCGAAATGCTTGATTTGATGCCCTTGAATATGGGGTTGATATTTATTGTTGATCTTCAAAATCTCGGTTTTGAATGTTGGTAATGTGTACCTGCTACTTTGTTGGCTGGAGGATTCGACACCATAGAGTCCCAATGATATTTCCTTCTCCAAACATCTGTAAATCCTCATTGGTAATATTACTCTTGATTACTAGATATTTTGTAATATACTCTGTCACCTGTTCATAGTATTACATTTCTCAATATGCCACAAATTTTAAGAGCCACTACTATGACAAAGGAATTTTCCTTATTCAGATCATTACTAACAGCTGGTAGAGAATTCAACGTTCCAACACATAGTATTGATAGGATAAATATGCAAGTGGAAAAATATCAAATGTATTTTTGATAACCATTCAACAAGGAATCGATGCCAATAGGATGGTTTCATATGTGAGAATTAGAACTCTTGCATATTCCTTAATTGTTAGAAAATTCCATTTCAAAGATCCTCCTTCAGGTGTAGGATGCAATAAATTCAACTCTATATTTTCACCTTCAAGTCTTCTCTGGCCTCCAATGACCATAAGGTCATATACAGGTCTGAAATACAAGACCCCAACCCTTTATTGAGCTTTCCATTACAAGTAGTTTTCCCAATACATTCCAAATATGGTATCCTTGTTATATTTCTTGACTTCATTTTGCTAGTGGTTGATTGCATAAAACTTGATTATTTATCATTACAACCAAGTATGTTGTTGGTTCACTAATTTTGTCAAGCAGTTATACTATGCTTCCTGTAGAATGCACTTTACTACTAAAGAAACCATTTGAGACAACCATAACTTGAGAAGAAACTTGTTAAATATCATTGTGCATATATATATATATATATATTCAGATTCTAGTTTAGCATACAGATCTTCATCAAAATATGGTCATTTCCACAAATCTCACGATAACAAAGTGTATGCACAGAGCTAGAAAATGTGTAGATGTTGAAGTGTATGTGGGGGTGTTGGGACATGATTGTAGGTACTAGAATGTGCATATTAACCTCGAATGTGTGCACATAGGGTCTAAAATTGTGACATCTGGTGACATGGAGTCACACGTAAACAACAAGTATATACTTGGGCACAAAATTGGTAGTGTTTCTTTTGATGAGATATACTTAGGATTTGCTCCATTTTTTATTTTATTCACTCAATGAGTAATTGTTTTGTTGATTCCATAAAATATTAATTCATCAAGTCCCACAGACTTTGTATTCACCTGAGTTTGTCTAAGAAGCATTACATGTTGTTTGTGATCAGCATATTTTCTCTTTATCCATGACTCGCAAGTGTCACCATATGGAAAATTTGTATTTTAGAACACCAATGGTTCTCAGTTCGTTATTACTTTTGCAGCAACACCCCATCTTGATGGGTATATACTTGATTCCATATCTATGATTTTTTGTATTCACCTGAGTTTGTTTGAGTAGCTTTACATGTTGGTTATGATCGACATATTTTCTCTTTATCCATGACTCATGAGTGTCACCATATGGTAATTTCGTATTTTAGAAATACAAGATTCCTTTACCTTGAAATAATGGGTTATTTTCTTTCATTAGAGGAAATTTGGGGTCTAAAATGGGCCTTATAAGAAAACGCGCCAACAATAAATTTTATGAGTTGGAATTCAAGAACCAATAGAATTTCAATAAAATGAGTCAACCATAATGGTTGAATTGACATATTTGTCATAAAAGAAAACTATTTTTTTTGTTCGTATTTTCGACATATCTCCTTGTGTTTTTACTCAAATTCTGAGCGGGAGAGCTCGTTGGATGCGGAATTTAATTCCACATCCAACGAGTACCCATGCTGCATACTTTTGATAGACCCCTCTACCCCAAAAATAAGAAATACTTGAAAAAAACATGATGATGACATCATCATCACATTTTTTCAAGTATTTCTTATTTTTGGGGTAGCAGGGTCTATCAAAAGTATGCAGTGTGGGTACTCGTTGGATGCGGAATTAAATTCCGCATCCAACGAGCTCTTTTGCTCAGAATTTGAGTAAAAACACAGGGAGATATGTCGAAAATACGAACAAAAAAATAGTTTTTTCATTCTTCCTCCAAAATTAATAACTATTATTTTATTATTTTAACTATTATTTTATTATTTTAAATATTATTTTATTATTTTCCTTAGGAGGCCCATTTTAGACCTCAAATTTCCTCTAATGGGGTTCCAGACACCAGTGTATTTTTACCATTTGACCTTTTAAATTCTGATAAATATTTGTAGGCAGTTCTCTTCAGTGCAATTCACTTGGTCTATATGCTACTGAAGGGGCGAGGCTAACATTTGTTTGACTAATGTGGATATCTTGCCTCTCCCCATATCTATTTTCTATTTTACTCTCATATAATTAATGTCCCTTTTCTTATTATCTACAGCAAGCATGTCTTCTTTGGAAGAGTTGTTGAGGGAATAGATGTACTGAAGAAAATTGAGTGATTGTCAACTGCAGACCAAGGAAGTCCTATTGTTCGAGTTAATATTTCTAACTGTGGTGAAATATTTCCAGGAAAAGATAACAGTATAGTTGTAGTTGATGAAGGTACATTTATCTTTTAAGTTGTAAGCATCATGATATGCCATTATTTAATTTTTAACTGACCATAAATGTTATATTGTTGTATATATATTATTTCATATAGTTTGGTGTTGTATAATTGTACGTTGTACACTTTTTTTTCTTGTTAATATAATAAATGGAATTTTCTCTCCAAGGAGTCCCAGCAGGAGCCCTCATAAAAGTTTGAGCAGAAGCCCTAGAAGAAGCTTGAGAAGAATCCTAAGAAGGATCTTGAGCAGGAGCCAGAGTGAGAGTCCTAGGAAAATCTCAAGAAAAATCCTAAGTAGAAGTCCCAGAAGGGTATTGAGTAGAAGTCCTTGAATGAGTTTGAGCAAGAGCCCAAGTGTGTGATTGCTTGCAGGGTTGTAAGAAGGATCCCAAGTCACGGGGATTTAAGTAGGATCCCAAGTGTGATTGCTTGCATGCCTTTAAGCAGGAGTCCATGAAGGAGTTTCAGTAATAATTCATGACAAAACCTAGCTCAAGTTCCTTTGAAAAGTCGAAGAAGGCCTCCAAGAAGAAGGTTTTCAAGAGGATCAAGTCATAGTCCTATTGTTGATAAGAGTACACTTCCCCATCCTAATCAAAGTCATACTACTGCAATAAGTCCTAGCCTAGAGGGCACACCTAAATATGTGAGAAGAGATCATGGATTCAACCAGCATTACACTTATGCTCGACGTTATCATACACCATCTCCAGATCGCTCTCCCCCAAGGTCTCATCGCCTCAGTGACTCAGGAATATTCTTGAAAGGGACAAGTTTGTATGCATTCATAAAGCCTCATTAAATTTCCAAAGTTGGAAGGAATTTCTAACAAAATAATTATATATTAATGTGGTAGATATTCAAGTTTTAGGAGTGATTTCGAGCGCTCACCACCAAGACATTACGGAAACACACCAAGAGGCAAGAATCCTCTAATGTCAGAAAAGATTATATTTGATGTAGTGCTTAAAGAAATATGTTTTGAATATGCTTTTAGCAACCTCTTTTATAAACACTATTGGCTATTTGGTATATTTGAAACACTATCCAAATCATCATAGTTAAGTGTCTCCACATCAGCCATATAATCAAAGTTAACTTGTCAACAACATCACAAGATGGACAAGAGTTGGTGATATGGTTCCTTCCAACAATTAGTTTTTTCTAAGATCTAAAACCTTAGTTAAACTTCCTATTTTTGAAGGATTCGTTGAGATATAAAATCCTCCAAGGAATGGTTCTAGTGAGATTATTGCAGTTTCAGATAGAGCATTCCTAGTTTCATCATCTCTCCTATTTCAGAAGGAAGGACACAACTAAGATTGTTGTCTGAAAGAATAAAATTAGGAAAGTTATTCAATATGTCCCTAGGAAGAAGGTTATACTTGCACGTGTCCCATGTAAGGAGGTACATTTCAACAAATGTTGTTGCTATCAATCTCAAGGAATATGATGTAGAGAGCTTATAAATATTTCTTGGTATAAAGCTTGTGAAGAGGTTGTTATGCAACACATTGTAGTGAGATGTGGTCATGTATAAGGCCAGTGATCGAAGATGAAAAGATGGGTCAACAACATATTGTTGCATAGGCTATAAGGAATCCATTCGCTCAATCTATTGAATATTATTCCATATACTCCAGGATGATAAGGGTTTCAAATCTAGAAGGAAATGAATGTGAAAAACTTGGAAGTTGAGCACAAATCTTAATCCATGAATCAATGCACAATAGAGTACAATTTGTAATGGAAAAACTCTATATTATAAAACATTGAAATGTTTTTTTAAGCTAATTACAACTCCATTCTATAATCAATGGGAACCCTTTGTATTGTCATTGGTTCAAGGACTGCTAGAACAACTTATGTCAGACCCGTTAGCAATGTTTCTGTTGTGCAATGTGTTCAAATTAGAGGGAGTGTTCTTGTGCCTATGAAGCAAGATGGTATTGGACAAGCAAGTTTATCCTTTCAAGGGGGGTCAATTCCATTAGTACCATTGAAACCCATGCAAAATAACACAAGATCCAGCTTCTCCACATAACTAGGTGATATTACATGTGGCCCAACATTAACCTCCAAAAGGATTCTAGGTTCAATGGCTTGTTTCCTAGGTTAATCACTTAATGTACTTCAGATGCACATGTTGTGTTTGAGTTGTTTGTGTCACTATTAGTAGGTTGTTTTTTTCCAACCCACATGTCGCAATCTCCATTTTCAAAATACATGATTAACTATGTAAATGAGTCTATTGAGATGTTTTAATTGCAGATTAAACTCAATACTATACATCACCATTCCCCTCCAATTTTGGATGAATTATGTGCAAGGTTCTTTGGTAAATAATACCTTCCCTAATCACTTTCTTATACATTTGTTGGACAATAAATAAAGAATCCCCCAATATTATCGTTTTCTTGATCAAAAGGTCATGCAATAAAATTGGTCCAAACATGTATAGTTTTGCATGGTTGTTAGAAGCAATTCCAAGCCCCTTTCGGAATATAACTATTGTATTTCCAGCGAGGCTAATAAGATTCCCTCCCACTCTTTATACCATTGGGATACCTCTTAAAAAACCATAAAAATAATAATTTGAAGCGATCATGTGAGTCTAGGTGAGATTTCATTTCTAATTATGAGAGATCCAATTGCCAAGAATAATTAAGCTTTGGTTTTAAATACAATTGTTACAATTAAATAATTCCTAAAGAAGAAGTCTTAAACCCATAAATGGTTTTGCACTCTCAAGTTTAAAAAAAAAAGCTTTGAATTATAAATATGTTTGTTAAATATAAAGAACAACCAAAAACTTTAATTACCTAAATTTTTCTCTCATGAACTCTCATTCCCATTGAAATATATAGATCTAGGGTTAATGTAATTTCCACATCAATATTTAGACAAGATGTCTTATCCTAAATTATTTTCTCACAATAGATAATCTCATACTCCATTTTATTTAACGTTTCTTGGGGAAAGAAACCTATAGAGTTTATTCTCCCCTTTAAAATAATTTAATTAGATTACGAAAGCATAAAACCAATGGTCATATGGTTTGGTTTATGTTTGTGTAATATTGGTGGCTCTCTTTACAATGCGAATGGTGTGACCATGATGCTAAATATTCGAAAGGATGCTAAATTTGGTGGCAAACTTGAAATAGCTGAGGGAATTTTAAACTAGAAATTTTTTGAGAGGGAACCCAATTTCCCCATTTGGATTTTCCCTGATCATTTCATATTGGTAACCTCCATTGTTATTTTTTATTCGCCGTTGTGATCATATCAAAGGTCCATTGGATCTAATCAGCAGATCTATTCACAGGAGTGGTGGATTCCACACATAGGGAAAAGTAGGGTGAAGTGGAGAAGATATGTTCATAGGAGAGGCTGAGGCCACACATAGGGCTAAGTGGAGGAGATATGTTCATAGGAGGGGTCGAGGCCGGCAAAGTGGACGATAGATAATGAAATTTCATATCTTTGGATTCTTTCATTGCTCAAGTTGGTAGTTGAATCTAGTTCCTGATACTTCTATGACTCCTTACTTACCATAAACCACTTAGGAAAAACCCTAGGGTGATTTTCCCTTCCTTTTCCTCTCAATCCAATTTTCTTCACCCAACCAAAATGAACTTTGATGATCATTTCACTTCCAATCCCGATTGCTCCTCTATCCCCATCATGGATTTGTCTGTTGAGAGAACAAGGCCAGAGATTACACAGGATCAGGTGAAAGCCTGTGAGGACTATGGATTCTTCAAGGTTGTGAACCATGGAATCTAGCAGGGTTTAATAGATTCCATAAAATTCGAAGCCAATAAGCTCTTTTCTTTTCCATTGTGTGAAAAAGAAAGATAGGGGCCCTCCTATCCCTACGACTATGGAAACAGAAGAATTGGCCGCAATGGAGACATGGGTTGGATTGAATATCTCTTTCTCCATTGTGATCTTCAACATGTTCAGCAGCATTATAAATCCAACTGATCGGTCGAACCTGACTAGCCTTACTGAGATGCCAACCAGAGAATGATTGACTTGCCTGATATGATAGTAAGTCAACCAACCAAGGAGATGTCTTTCCTTGCAATATGATCTGGATGATTGCTTGCAATAATGGAGTCTTTAAGAATTCATTCTGATGGGTAATACCTCCAAGTTGTGTAACAGAAGAGACTGTCACTATTAAGTGAGCTGAACCTGTAGCAGCGTTACCCTATGAAAGGTGTCTCTTGTGTTGACAGCCAGACATTTTGAAGGCTATCTACAACACTTTAATTCATCACTTGGTGACAAAGTAAAATGGTGGAGATGATATATCTGTAGCAGCATTATGGGAACACCAAGTTATTTACTCAGTCATTTCAGCGCTTTATTCCCAGGCATGTGAACTCTCTCATATTTGATATGTTCAGATTTGATTTTTCTTAACGCATTTGATGTCATGAATGAGTTGTTAATGTAAATACTAAAATATCAGTGCATGGTGTCTTTCTCCCAAAACATGATGAGTGACAGTCAAAGACAGTAAGGCAAGGCAAGGAAAAAGGGAAAAGACAGTAAGGCAAGTAGAGCAGGGGTAGAGGCGAAGCAGGACAATAGTACATGGAATTGTCTTAAAGTTTAACTTGGAATTTTTTTATGGCCCTGGTGCATGGCTTTTTCAGTTATGAATTTTTTTTTAACCTTATTTACTTGCATAGGTAGTACTTTGAATTCAGGACAAGTCCAAATTCATGAGCTACTTTTAAAATATTTTACAGTTATCCATCTTACCTCCATGCCATTTTTGCATTGAGACCCTAGCATATGCTTGATTTGGACACACACAGGAAGTATTAGAGATGCAAACAAAAGATGTTTCTTTATCCAGTGCTATTATTACATATTAAGATATATATGGGGTTATGTGTGCACCTTAAATACCAAAAGTGAGATATTGAAACACCAACGGAAAGAGAAATGAGGGAAGAGGGTTTCAGAATAAGAATTGTCACCACACTAACCTGCTTAGCATGAATATTATGCATGTAAGAAATAATTTTGTCAATCCAAGATTTTATTCCAATGTAATTCACCATGTCTATTGTGTTTTGCTATCAATAAGAAAGACAATCAAATCATAATGTTGAGTTCTTTTTTTTTTCTCTTAAATAAGCTATGGCATGTCTTTCCAAAGTATGCATGCCCTAGGAAGAGGAAAAAGGTAGGAGATCGTACTATTTCTGGTACATAAATGCATATCTCGGTAAGATTAGGGTGCATATGTTACCCCAGAGGATGAAGAGAACTCTTGAAGGAAAGTATTGATGATAACATAGGTAAAAGTTAGTTGAAGGCCTAGAATATAGGAGAATCCGCTACTTATAGCCCTATGAGAGCCCACATTATGTCCAGAGTCATAAACACTTTCAGAGAATGCCTTCTTTCCATCTGATTTGGTCTAAACAATCTTAAATCAAGGGCACTGATTTGTGAAGGTTTAATTATTGTCATTTGAGAGTGTATTTTTGGGTGTTTAACAATGAGCCACAATTTCTTCGATGCTCTAAAGTTAGAGGCTAAACTGACCTAATGGAGATGTGTTTTGGTATATTCATCCCTATATTGACTTGTTTGGGCATTCTAATGATCATTTAGGCCTTTCTAACTACATATTTGGTCTTATATGACAATTTTCCATTACAAGAACTTTAGTAATGGACTGAGATTGTCCAAGAGTTTAGTAACGGGCTAAAGGATCTTTTGAGTAATTGATATAGTATATTAGATGTTTGATGGGAACACGCTACAACACCTTATATCCATTATCGTTTCTCTCTTTTGGATTTTTATGTTTCCATCATGGTTGTTGCGAGGTCTTAATTTTTGTGAATTCCCTTTTGAGTTTTAAACTTTCTCATGGATTTTCTTTCTCGTTCAGTGTTATTTCACAACTGTATACATTTGTCAGGTGGTATTATAGATGATGGCATATATTTATGGTTTGCTAGTAGCTCTAGAAAGTTCAATTGGAAAAATGTTCGAATGTTCATGCCTGTAGTTGGTCTTCAGGTTTTTATTGCTTATTTTATTTTGGTAGATACAATATAATGATGTTTACTTTTCTTGTCTTGAAACATATTTTGGAGCATTGCATCAGAAAGGAGCTAATAAACAGAAGCCAGTTTTTGCAATTTGTGACTTCAGGAGACAATCAATCAACTTTGCATCTATGAATGCAGTGGACAACATGTATTGCTTCAGGCATGCCCACAGTGGAGGCTTACATTAAAGTTCCCGCTTGGGCAGGGCATGTGACTTGTTTACATAAATGTTCTGTTGAATGTTCTATAGTTTGGTGTTGAAGCAAGTTTTAAGGGATGATCTATTATGTTGACTGCTTATGCTTCATATTTTGCATCAACTTGCACTCCAGTTATCTTACTAGAATTTGGTTTCCTTGGGAATATCTAGTATTGATGGGGTTCATGTTGCTGCTTTCCATACAAGTGACACTCAGTCAATGGCATCATTGAAGGAGAGACAACATTGTGATATTGAATTTAAACGTAGTTCTTAACTAATTTCTAGGTCATCATTTCCATCCTGGATTACCACGCCTGTTGGAAGAAAGAAAAGGTCTGGACAATTATAGCATGGAAAACTGGAATGATAACTTGGATGTTATGTTTGGGAAGCGAATGATTCCAGTCAGTTCAAATGATCCATGTAGAAGTAGGCCGTGTCAAGAAAATAAGTTAATGACAAATTATGGTAGCTCCAACAAATATAGACAACATTTGTTAGCAATAATGAAGCTTGTGACACATTCCAATAAATATAAGCTTGCACCTTTTGGCATCATTGTTGGAGGGCCACCAGTGAGATTATCTAGGAAAACTTTGATGTCAAATGGGGGAACTATAAAAGGTCATCATTTTAATGGCTCATCATATCCTTCCTTGGCTGTGGGTAATGATGGTAACTGTCCATCAATAGCTATTGTTCCACAACAATATGCTCTTTCTATGGGATTATCAGCTACTAAGAAACATGGATGTCTTAGACAGAGCTTGGATGAGTGTTCAGAGGTATAGGCTGATAGGTAGAGCTGCATTTTCTATTTATGTCAGTGAATATTTGTGATTGTTAAATCCTTAATCTTGTTTTTTGTCCATAGGACTGTTTCAAATAGTTGCATAACACGTTAGCAATGTAGTAGCAATAAATGGCGGGTAAACATAAGGAATTTTCTACCACTAGTAGCTCTTATTGAATAACTGGAACTGTGTGCTTTTTGGCCTTACATGTTAGGGGGAGGATTGCAAAATCAGTTTTTTGACGGGATATGATACTGTAACAGCTTTATGTTATCGTTGATTCATAATATGATTAACAAGTAAATGGTTTTTTCTTTGGTGAAGAAAAGATGTATTAGGGATTTTTTCCCCTCTACTGGGAGTTCGTTGGCCTTGGATGTTAGATGTGGTCTTACCTCTTATTCTACCTCAGGAAACAATAGGAGTAGGTTATTGCCACCCAGGATCGCCTCTTAGGACCCCTACAGTTCATGCACTTTCTAGAGGACATTATTCAATAGGCAATTGGTGTTGACATATGGACTATTGATTTAGACAATGGGTAGTGCAATCTGCCTAACCAATGC
This sequence comes from Pseudotsuga menziesii, assembly GCA_001517045.1. Classification (NCBI taxonomy): domain Eukaryota; kingdom Viridiplantae; phylum Streptophyta; class Pinopsida; order Pinales; family Pinaceae; genus Pseudotsuga; species Pseudotsuga menziesii. Next base: position 287,658 of record LPNX010198694.1, on the reverse strand, counting down.
TCCATTTTATAGGTTTTTTTTTGGCATAAAGGATAATCTATTGGTATTCCTTTTCTTATGCCATTTCATAACTTGGTGCTATTGTACTCATTTTTCATTTTATTTCATCTTACTTTAGGGAGTCTTTTGCACCCCCTATTTTGGTTTGACTATTATTGTTGGTTGGAATCACTAGTCTCTTTGACTTATGTCAGTCTTTAGTGGACATTAATACAACGTAAATTTAATTTAATAGGGTTTTCCATCTTGGTTCTAACCTTTTTGTTCATTCTCATTTATATTTATTTCTTGTGGCACATAGACTTGTTGTGCTTTCTAGTCCTATTGACCGTTTTGGTCACTCCTGGACGTTAAAAACATAGAAGTATTATGTATCTTATCTGTTGCATAATTGAGGGTGGATTTTTATTAGTATGGCTTGAGGAGATGAGTAAAGGGACATCAATTGAATATTTAGTCACCCACAATTAAGTTAAGGTTAGATGAGATATATTTTAGTAATGTCCATGAGACCAAAGCAATCTGTAATGGAGAGTTACATTTGTAATAGGGCATGCCTTGTTAAAGGTGAAGGAAAAGTGAGGGGCTTCCCTAAGTATGTTGTTGACCATAGTTAGTTATTTGATCCCACTCGTGGGGTGTGACAATCCCTTTGGCCTCTATCCTCAACACTTTGTCTCTCAGGTGCATTTCCCTTGAATTTTCGTGTGTTGTCCTCAAGCTGCCTCACCTGTAATGGTACTATCCATCTAATTATCTTCAGTCCCAAGCTTTGTCCTATGCGATTTTATGCTGCACACCAAAGTAGGATGTGTTGCTTGTTCTACGTGGTCCCTGAAAGACAAAATTGGAAAATGATTTATTTCCATTATTCCTTGGGCTCCTTCCACCTCCCCATCTCACATCTTAACCATTTTTTCCAAGGACAGCCTAGTGGGATTCCCCCATTTCCCTCTAATATCTAGATGAAGTGGTGCTCAACGGCCAGCCACAATGGTAGCTGGTAACCTAATTGGACTCAGCTGGACTCAAATCTCAGCCATACTAGAACTGCAAACCTCATAGCAAAATATTCCTTGATATAATTTGTTCAAATTGATTGAGTTAATCCATTGGGCCTATAGATTTCCAAGTAAAACTTCATGGGATCCCTCATCTTACCCAAAATATTGATTTGGAGGGTTGCTCAATTCCCTATTATCCCCCAGCTCTCTCGCCTTTTCTTGCTTGGGATTTTCCAAGTGCTCTTCCTTTGTTGCAGGACTACCTTACTGATTTTGTTGGGAATCCACTTACTGTCCATTTCTTTCACCCTTTGGCAGTATAAAATCATCCTTTTTCTTGCCTCAAACTCATTGGGAATAAACTGGTTTGTGCCAGCATGATCTCATAAGTGGTGGCAGTTTTTGAGTGTATGAACTTAGGAAGGATGACCTCATTGCCATGTAACAACACTTGAATCACAAGTGTGTGGAATAGTGGATTGATGATTCCCCAATCCCAGCCAAAATGAAAAAATCTGCTAATGTATCCTCAACTGTGGATACTCTATCCTCTTTCATTTGATAAACAATGTGCATATTTTGCAAGTCTCAGTTAAATTATAGGTAGTAACATGAAACATTGGGAAACATATATGTTCTTTCCAACATCTTTCTTAGATGTGCCAGTGAGTATATGAGTCTGCTGAATTGGCTATTTTGAGCACAATTGCGTTTTGAGGACAATTGATTTCTTTGTATCGTGTATTGCAACTAACCAAATATTGATTTATCTTTAGCCAAATACATAAATAGTTTGAAGTAATGTCTTTGGTTTAACCGTGCATAGAGTGTGTCTGATCAAGAAGTGCCCCTTTGTTTGGGAGGCAACACACCTAACATTTAATAGTTTGATGACAATAGAACATTGTGGCCTGTCTATATAATTTCAGGAAATTCTCTAGAAATTCACAAGCTGTAGTAATAGTTTGCATTGGATTGATTTGTAAGGCAAAGTGAATAACAGAAATAGCAGCCAGGATTTCCTAGCTATGGGGTACTGCTGTCTAGGAATGTCTTTAAAAGATTTTACCTAGGGAGTAGCTTACTTAGGCCTTTTATGGTGTTATTGTTTCTAGGGAAGGAACAAGACAAAATTGTTAGACATATAAATAAGTGTCAGAGTTAGTTTGCTTCTTTATGAATTGGCAATTTGAAACAATAAAAGAGAGTCTATGCTTGCAGCTTGACCCTCTGTTTGTTATTTATTTAAAAATTGATTGTTGTTTTTATTTAGAATGATTGGTTGGCTAAATCTTAGCAAACTTTATAATGTTTAGGTGGCTGCTTTGTGCCAATTTTATATAAAAATCTCATAGCCTATTTGAATTAAATAAACATTTTTTTGTTGTGCAATATCTCCATTAATTTCTTTATTGTTTCTTACATACTTTGAATCATAGAAAACTAACATTGTATCAGAACAATACAGACAACTAAACTCTCTCATGAGAGGTGTAGCTGTTGATCTCAGTAGCTGTTGTCAGTAGCAATGCTAATGCAACATGTTTAGCAGCATGTAGTGTAGCTGTTGTCAGTAGCAATGCTAATGCAAAACAGGTTCCTTAAATTTTGTGGTTGAGGTATGTATGTGGATTCTCACTTCTATTAGTTCTCTTCTGTAAGTACATTATACTTCTAGTTGTGTCTTTTCTCCCATGATACATAGTGTCACTTCTCAAATTACAAGCAGGTTCTTGCATCTTACTTATGCTCATATGACATGTCACAAACATTATGTTTTAAAAGCGCCTCATGACTGTAATTTGCATGTAGAAATAACATTACTTCGACTTAAACATCCAACATTGGTTAACACAATGGGTGATTTTGAGAATAGCAATTTAAAAAAAACAAAGAGGAATTGAATCTCACCAATATTGGGATCAAGGTGGTAACAAACTTGACAACTTTATTTTTATTTAAACAATAGTTATATGCAATGCTTGGAAGATGCATATGTTGGTTGACTGATTTGTTCATATAACCATTGGTCTCGAGGATAAAATCTATTGGGTTGATGGGTCTGATTAGTTTTTTAGCAACATTATTATGGTTTCTTCATGGAGTGTTGTGAATGCGCATAATCTCTAATGTAAAGTAACTAGATAGATTACAAATTCAAGAAAGAGAGGGGATCACTGGTTTTAATTGATGATATTGAAACAAAGTTACAATATTGAAATGGGCCAGGATATGAAACCAACTTTTTGAAAGCTAGTAAGACAACATCTATAGAACACGTGAGGGAATGCAACCTTAGGTTTTATTGGACAAACATTTTCTATAGAGTCTCAAGTATTATATAAACTCAAGATTTGGAACATGTGCTGAAGCATCTTAAGTCGAAACCAAAATGTGTTTTTGTATAATAGTGTATGGTTTGGTACTAATTAGGCAGTTCATCATGCATCAGGCAGTGTTGATGTTCAAATCCTACTTTGGTGGTGCGTTCGATGAAGATGCCATCTAGAATCATTTTGTGCTAATTTATCATCTTCTTGATGGTATTTTTGCGATCTCATTTATTCTTACATATGCAATTCTTATAAAATCAGTCATTTTTTGTACTCGCATTGCTTATTTTCTTAAATCTAGTTTTGGATCCACAAAAAATATGCAGTTTCAGGATTTCAACTTTTGATATTTGATTTGCTCATATACCATATCCATTGGAAATTTCCCAGAAGTGTTTTTTTTAATGCTATACAGATAAATTAGAATATTGGCTATAAAAAATAGCTCACAAACACTCAGACCAAGTTGTGTCATGAGATAGTTTGAACATTGCATTTACATTTAGCCTAAATGATATTAGTTTGTATGCTCTTGATATAATAACTACATTCTGAATGAGGCAGTTTTTCTGTGCCACATGAGATGATCTAAAATTTCCTACATCATGTGTTGCTTCTACCTTAATACAGAACTAGAAAAAGGTTTTTCTTTATGTGTATGTCCCTGTTAGTTTTATTTGTCCAAGGTGTTCTCCTTCAGCAGCAATAGTTTCAGCAGACAATCTAGCATCGATCCTTGTGCGGATCTTGTGGATTTGATGAGGGAAGCACATTGGAGAGAGTCTTATAGCACACAACAGTCTTGTAGACATTAAGTGGGTGACTAGGGTGCATGCATGATTTATCTATAGAGGGCACAACTCCCAAGAAATGGTCCATGCACGAAGACCATCTTTAGTGTGGAGGTGAGTGTGTGGCAGAGAGTTTCTCTTGCATGCATGATTGCATTAAATTTTATTCAGTGACAGCAGGGTGAACTGATGCATGAGTGTCCACTCTTCCCTTGGAGCATATTAGGTTTACAGTTTTATCTCTTTCAAAAAGATTCACCACTTGAGGTGTCTACTTTCATTACATTCTTGTCATCCGTTGTTCCTATATAATAGAGTCAGATAACTTCAGTGTGGTGTTATACATAGGAATTTTTGATCTAGTTACATTGTAATTTGTATATTTCAGTCAATATAGAGTTATGTGATTGATTCCTATAGATTTAGCTTGCTATATTGAATTATTTCCAAACATATGTGTTTGTAGATCTAACACTCCTTATCTTCTATTTTGATTGGTGATAAATAGGTTTTTAATTCCTAGCTTACCATTTGTTGAGAATTTAACATGGTATTAGAGCTATACAACTAAAGTCTTCCAATTTGTGAATGCAAAGGGTTGTTGCACTTGCTTGTGAGAGGGTGCTGCTATTGGAGGATTTCATTGGGTCTCATGCTAAAAAATCTCTAGAGAGTGGAATGATTGCTTGAGATAGGCATTTTTACTTGGGAGGGTGCTGCTATTGGAGGATTTCATTGGGTCTTATGCTAAAAAATCTCTAGAGAGTGGAATGATTGCTTGAGATAGGCATTTGTACTTGGGAGGGGTTTGTGGGGTAAGATTCCCAAGAAACTTCGGTGATTGGAGTGTTGGTTTACTGCTAAGAAAGGAGGTTTTAACTCTTGATATATTGCTGATCTATTTGTATAAGTTGTATTCAAGGCGTTACAAGAATGGCGAATATATATGGTCTCAGAGTGTGGCTTGTTAGAGGGAACCTCTAACTTCACTTCTCGTGAGTGCAGGATTTATATTTTCTTGTAGGAGGTTGATTTGTGGAGTATTGTCAAGGGGGGGTACGCTATAGTTCCCATCCATCTGGGACCTATAGCTTGTTGAGCCTAACAAGAAGGTTTCTCAAGCAAAGAGGATCATTTTGGATTTCATGAAGAACCACTTGATCCCTCACATCATGGGTAAATCTACACAACATTGGTATGACTATATTAGATTGTCAATGTCTCTCATAAGATTCTCCTTAGGAACAAAATTAAATATAGTTGCATGAGTGACACAGATAATGGCTAGCCAATTGATGAAGATCATTGAGCTTAGAGATCAACTCTTTGCTATAGGGGAAAAGATTGGAAGAGGAGTTTGTGCCCATATCAATATTCAACTTCTTAGCACCTTGGGGTGTTTGTGCTTGTGAGAATATGTCCACCTTTGAGAAGCCTTGGGATGATTTCATCCAAGAGGAGATAAGGTGATAGACAATTGCATCTAGATTGGAGGGGATCCAAAATCTAGCTCTCATTAGAAAGGTGAGGAGATGACGTTAGAAAGGATGACTTGGGAGGGGTTAGAAGAGTAAGATGGAAGAATCTTATTCTTCAAATCACGGGAATAAATATTTTAGTCATATAAAATGCTTCAAGTTCCACAAGATGGGCTACTATGCATCTCCATGTCCTAAGAAGAATAAGGCTAAGAAAAAATAGAAGCAGTTTGCAGGGAGCATAGAAGCTTTGGCCAAAGTGGATGAGATAGCATCCAAGATTGAGACAAGGAAATAGACAATTGCATCTAGATTGTAGGAGATCTAAAACCTAGACCTCACTGGAAAGAGTAATATGGAAGAATCTGATTCTTCAAATCACTAGAAGACATATTTTAATCATATGAAATACTTTAAGTGCCACAAGATGGGCCACTACGCATATCCATGTCCTAATAAGAAGAAATACAAGCAACAATAGAATCATTTAGCAGGGAGCACAAAAGCTTTAGACAACTTTCTCCATGGTGTTGTGCCTTTCCAATAATAGCATTCATGTTGTGGGGTGTTATGCATGTTTTACTCTCATATCATTAATGTCCCTTATCTGATTATCTGCAGCAAGCATGTCGTCGTTGGAAGAGTTGTTGAGGGAATAGATGTAATAAAGAACATTGAGCGGTTATCAACTACAGACTGAGGCAAACCTATTGTTCCAGTTAAGATTTCTAATTGTGGTGAAATATTGCGAGGAAAAGATATTGGTATAGTTGCAGTTGATGAAGGCACTTTTATCTTTTAAGTTGTAAACATCATGATATGCCATTGTTGAATATTTAATTGACCATAAATGTTATAATTCTTTGACAGATATCTTGAATGTAATTTATAGAAATGGTTGTCCTTTATTCCTTTCAGATATGAAAATTTGTATAGTCCTATGCCTTGCCATGATTGTAGTTTGTTAAGTATATCCGATTCTATTCCTTATCCCATTGTTTCAAATTATGCTTGGTTTTCCAAAGAAAAACAAAAAAAAGACAGCCTCATCCTATGCTCTATGGCCCCATGAATATGCTTATATCCAATGTTGTTGGGGATCATGTAGATCTCCCAGTGCACATCACCTTGGGAAGCGCATTAACATTATGAATTGGCATCATAATATATCCTAACCATGTGTCCTTGTGGATACTCATTATCTTGATGGAAGAAGGAACTTTTCTCATCCCATGGTGGATAGGATCAATGTGAAGCACCAACTATTGGGTTGATCATCCTCTTTAGATTCTTCTTATTGCTCCACTTATACATGGCTCTAGGATGATCATGCTTATATACTATATCCTTGGCATCCACACTAAGATAATTGTTGTTGATAGGTCTCCTATAGTGGTACACTTACAGTTACTAGAGAATAGTGATTTTTGCAATTCCATTAAGCCAATTTCTTGAGTTTTGTTCAAAATTCCTAGAGAAGGTTTATGGATTTCATAACCTACTTGATCATATATTGTGAACTTATACAATCTATCATCCTTTGTCAACCATTAGATACTCAAATTTGTGAATTGATCCTTTTTACCATTATAGAGGACTCTGTAAGTTAGGTTCCCAAATTCTTAAAGGGTGCTAGCTCAATGGAAGAGTGCCTGCCTTACAAGCAGGAGGTTGGTGGTTCGATTCCTCCACTCCCTAATGATATTATAATATCAGTTAAAAACAACTAAATTAGTAAGCAAAAAATAAGAGATATGTGACCAAACAAAATGACCAAAATTCGTATATAAAATTACTAAAAACAACTAAATTAGTGACCAAAAAATGAGAGATGTGAAACTAGGCATTAAAAAGGATGCAACACATGGCGCAAATGATGAAACCAAACATGGCATTGATATGGTAGAAAAATAAGATGTTTCTTTGGATGCAAAACATGGCGCTACATAGGAATCAAAATATGGTGCAACAATAGAAGAAATAATTGGCGTCATTTTGGTAGCAAATCATGATGCAAAAAAGGAAGCAAAAATTTGGTGCAAATTTGGAAGCAAAAATTGGCACATATTTGGAAGTAAAACATGGTGCAAAATGGGATGCTAAAGTGGTAGCAAAAATGGATGCAATATTGGATGCTAATTTGGATGCTAACATGGTGCTATTAAGGATGCAAATTGGTGGTAACAGGGATGTCATTTAAGAAGCGAAAGAGGACACTTGCTAGGAAAAAAATTAGGACGTTATTTAGGAAGCAAACCTCGACGTTGTTTAGGAAGCAAAGTTGTACGCTATTCTGGAAGCAAAAAGATAGACATTATTTTGGACGTCATAAAGGATGCTATCTAGGAAGAAAAAAAAGACATGTTTTGAGATGCTTTAAGTTTTGTCCACGACATGTCCCATTTAGCATCTAGTTTGACCACTCAATGTAAAAAAATTACACTAAAAAGGGACGCTAATTCCAGGATTTGTTGCAGTGTTTAGTTCTATTTTTATGTCAGTGGTGTCAGGTTCCCTATTCTTATTTCTTATATGTTTAAGTATTGTTAAAGTAAATTTTGAATACTGATATGAATCGTAATGAAATTTTTATAGTAAATGATACTATACATCTATTCATATTTCCTTTCTTAGTTCATGTTATGAGTTAATGTAAACTGTTATTTAATAGTAGAGGAAGGAAGAATTATATAATTTAAAATTAATCTCTATTTGGGCTTCCATACCCAAATTAGAGTAGGATCTAATGTCAACCTAAATAGGAGTATGAATGAAGGTATATCCTAGATCTGATTAAATATTCTAAATTACAATTGCAATGATCTCTATTTTTTAAACTGTATTAACCTTATACATTATTCCCAATTAAAAACTCTATTTCCAAAATATTTATGTTTACGACCATACTTCATTAATATAGTTAAACAACAATACTACATAGGGAACTATAAATTTTAAAACACAAATCGAATGACCCAACAAGAATTCAAACGACATAAACAGTAAATGAAAAGACTGTAGAGTGTCGTATAGATTTCTATAGGTTTTACAGAGTAGAGCCGAGAGGCTTCTATTTCAAAACAAATAACTACATCACTTAAACTACTCTAAGTAAATCGAGTAGAGCCGAAAGGATTTTTCATCCAAACTCAAATATATAGATCACAGATCAAGATTGGAATGATCACAATAGTAAACATTATGTAAATATTACATAAATGTCCAACAGTGATCTAATTATTAAATTAAATAACAAACACTTACACGACTGATGTCAAATGGGTAACCATACCCGTTATAAAGTAAATTGAGTTTAGACTCATTATAAACATTTTATAATAGCTCATAGATCTATATAATAAATACAACAATCAGATGTAGCAAATAATACAATCATTAAATGTAAACAAACACTCTCTAATCGTGGGTATCCAAACCTCGAGACTTATGGCACTGTCCAAAAATATTTGCTTCCACACAATTGAATCACAAAGATATTCATTTTTTCATCCACATAAACCATCCCACAAACAATGCGTGTCTGTAAGACCATTAAAATGGCATCCATCACTTTAATAAGTCAACAACATATACATTCAAGTTGCATTATAGGAAATTTCAACTCAAAATGGGCCTTTCAACCCTAATTTAAATTCCATGTCATCATGTGTTAGCCAATGAAATTGCTTTAAATTTGAAATAATGTATAGCTATTAAACAATATATTAATATAAATTTGGGGATAGGTATCATAAAAAAAATTACTTTTTTCGTTCGTATTTTCGACGTATCTCCCTGTGTTTTTACTCAAATTTCGATCAGGAGAGCCCATTGGATGCGGAATTAAATTCCGCATGCAACGAGTACCCACTCTGCATACTTTTGATGGACCCGACTACCCCAAAACAAGAAATACATGAAAAAACATGATGATGACCCGCTACCCCAAAACAAGAAATACCTGAAAAAACATGATGATGATGTCATCATCATGTTTTTTCAGGTATTTCTTGTTTTGGGGTAGCGGGGTCCATGAAAAGTATGCAGAGTGGGTACTCGTTGGATGCAGAATTTAATTTGAGTAAAATCACCGGGAGATACGTCGAAAATACGAACAAAAAAGTAGTTTTTTTCTTTTCTTCCTCCAAAATTAATAAATATTATTTTATTAATTTTCTTAGGAGGTCCATTTTGAGTTGAAATTTCCTCTAATGATATTAAGAAAAATAAAAACAAAAGAGAGGCTACGAAGCCATTTCTCTTTAATGGTATCAAACCCATAACGGTTTAAAAATAACACACAGTCCAAACTTATCTTTGCAATAGTGGTGAAAGCCCTATTCCTAAGTGATCCATGAACCTAGGGGGGAACCACTATAACTATCTATTAAGTTATCCCTTACCACTTGGTTGTTGGCGGTCCATTGATGCAGACTGAGCACATCCATGCTGAGAGGTTACATGCATATTAACAAACTAAGAAATGTCAGTTCACTTGCTAAGTAATGACTATTTCTTTTTACAAATTTTAAATAGAGTAGGGGTACTTTCCTCACCTTTGGCAATGAAGTAACAGGCTCGGGAGGAGGTGACCCTGTCGCCACTCTCGTCAACCAACATACAACCTACATTCTATTTTATACACAATCAATATTTATATTTGTTGAAATCTGTAATCGACCAGGGGAATTGCGACATGATAAAAAAAAAAGGAAAAGAAAAACCATTTCTTACTTGACCAGAGTTGCATGAGTGGTAAGTCGGGTTTGTTGGGAGCTCCCATAAGTACCCAAACTCCACCTGCGCATGCAAAATAAGGAGTTAGGGCTTCTTTTAGGAATAAGATTGCACAGTCATAAAATAACTTTCAAGTTTAAAAACTTACCGAGAATGAATGCAGAGAGGGCCAGGAGTCGGCTCCTTAACCTTGACACCCTTATTCCTCCTTATCTGCAAAACGAAGGAGAAAATCTAGTTAGTTATTGCATGCACCAGTGAGCAGTAAAAGAAAAAAAATTCCTTTTAAACCGCGTAAAACCAAACAAAAAAGTTTGATACGTGGTTAAAGACTTGAAAAGCTCAGTAAAGGAATTGTTTCCTTCTTCACCGCAACGAACCAAAAAGGTCGTAGTACTGATAAAAACCTTCAAATGTACCTCAGAACACAAGAACCAACTTTCATTAACGGATTTTGCAACAAACAAGAGGAATATGCGTAAGCATCCATGAAATGGCCAAGTGTTCTTCCAAGAACAAATACAAACCAAAAACTAGTGTGAGAATGAACCTTCAGACAATGTGTTAAACGCTGCATTAAACCCTTGGAAAAACCCTCACTAGAGACCATGCCAAATGGAGGGCTGAGATTTTCTCTCGGTTCCCATAGTGTGCATTAAAAGACTTGTCATCAATACACCAGGTTGCTCTGTCAACTCGCAGCTAGGGCAGAGTTAATGTCCGTAAACGAAAACATTATGGTATGAGTTGGAAAAATCTTGTCAAAGGATATACCGTAAACCATATTGTAACATCAACGTTTATTCCAAGTTCAAGGTTGGGATCATGACTATGGTGTTATCACCATAGTCCTCAAACCATTTCGTTACCATAAACAAACTTTATAACCTTTAACCAAAGTTGTGCTAAGTTCCTTTTTCATCAACCTTTTATTATAAGGTTCGGTACCTTTGCCACCATGTAGTAGTTGGTATGTTTAGATATAGGTTATAGTTGCTAGAACTATGACTTAGACACTAGGGCTAAGCCATAGTCTTTAGGCTTAAAATCCTTAGCAAAGTCGACTTCTACAATAAGCATAAAAAGCAGTGAGAACATCACCTTAAGGTGTGGCTATAGGGTTGTCGTCACCCGTATGCAAATGCCACTTGAGGTAAAACCTGTCCATTCAATGTAAGGATATTTATAAGTTACTTCACACACATTTCATTCATGACGACAATTTATTTCATGCTGCGACCAAATTATACATGTCACGACAACATATTCAGATAAAAGAATAAAATATATATATTTTTAATTTTAATTTTGGAATTTTTAGGTGTGTGACAGAGATGTGTCTTCTGTACAAAGATGAAGTTTATTGTTATGCCCCTGCAAGAGATTTGTCCTTTTCTTGCCAATAAAAGTTAAATTTCATAAAAACAAGTTTATTAAGACCCAAATGATATAGAGAGCCGTGTCTTCTCTATTAAAATTAAAGCTAAAGTTTAAATTGTTATGTCCTTACAAGGAGACATATACGACTCTATCACTTAGCTTAGTTTCTAGTTAATATTTCCAAGGATTAATGTCGACCATTAGTCCAAAATAAAAAAAAGTTAAAACTATTTTTAAAATTATGATTTTATCCTTTATTTGATTGGTGCATCTCTAAATGACTCGGGTTTAAGGAGTGTGCCCTAGGCATGGGTGGCATGGTGATATAAGCTGTGTTTAAGAGTCTTGAATGGATTGCCTATGTATGACAATGTTTTGTTAAGCTAATTGTTATTGCTTGACAATGTTTTTTACCCTTAGTGGAGCCAAGATGTGAAATTTAAATTGGAGTTAAATCTCCTATTTTATCAGTCTTTGAAATTCCCCTTCAAGGATTACTTAAGAGGCTCTTTAATTTTAAGAAAGATAGGGATGGTTACTGGAAATGGTTTGCTGGAAATTTGGCCTATGTTAGTGTAATTGGTGCATATTCTCTCTTTTTTGTTTATTCTTGGGACTATGCTCCAACTTGGTTGGATAATGATTCCAAGAATGAAAAGAAAGGAGGGGAAAGGCAATGTAATGGGCTTGTTGATGTCTACAAGAAGACGTTGAAAACTAATGGAATTGTTGGTCTATATTGTGGGTTCAACATTTCCTTTGTGGACATTATAGTTTATTGGGGTTTATACTTTGGATTCTCTAAAGCTAGTTTTTTTTATTAGTGATGTTAAAGTGAGATCGCCCTCTTAGCTTCCTATAATTAGTATATTTAGTAGCTTTAGAATTGTATATTTGGTAGCTTTATTCTAGGTTGAATTGTAAGTTAATATTGAAGAAATATATCAAAAGTTAAATTTAAGTATGAATCCAAATTAACTTTCTAACCTATAAAATGTTGATTTCTTTGAAATTCTCTCTTGTGCAGAATATATTCCTTGCAGGTTTTCTTCTTGGTTAGGGTATTACAATTGGTAATGGTCTTACTTTGTATCCAATAGGCACTGTATGAACTTCTATAGGGAGTTAGCTTTCTACCCGACCATTTGCACCGATCGGACGATCAGCAATGCATGATGTGAAAGCTCACGCAAGCCAGGTCGTCCGATCGGTGCAAATGGTTAGGTAGAAAACTAACTCCTTTATATAGAGGAATTTAAGTTAATTACTCTTGGGAAGAAATATGTCTCTCATGGTGACTATTATGGCCGTTGATGATGGTGATAAATTTGTAGGACAATGTCTGGACTAATTTTTAGGATTTTGGGGCAATATCTTTGGCTCAATTTTTCATTAATGAGTTTTGGATAATAGTGCGGTTTTTAGCGAAGTGTATGAGTTCGGGAACTTTAGTGGTTGGAATTTCAAAAGCGATCTCGTTTTAAAGGCTTTTTACTCTATTTTGTGTTACATAGTTTTGATGTTTTTCAATTTTAATTGAAGTACGTAAAAGGGACATAAGAACGAATAAAATACTATTGAATCTTTAAAAATAATTATTATCATTTTATTTTTTAAACTAAAAGTTACATAAAGCAGTAACTAAAAACTATAAGAAAAGGAAGCATTGCCATTACGTGACTTTGGTTTTTAAATGTAAATGTTTTTATTGAAAATTATATATCAAAATTTTATATATTAATAAATGAGAGACATTCAAAATTTATATTTTAAAGTAAAATTTTTTGTCAATTAATTATGAAATAACTTTATAACTAAAGGTTATTATTCCTATCTGTTAGAAGTCTAAGAGGGATTATTGTAAGTAGTCTAACAGGGATTACTGTATTCAATTAGTTTTGAGTTTATATTAGTTAGTCTTTGACTTCGAGTATTTGTACTCATGTCTTAAGCTTTTTGACAGTTTGTAAATTTATCTTTTAGTTTTTTTATTAGATATCATTTATTTAGAATATTATTGGTTATAACTTTGAAGAATTATTATTGAAGCTATAAGAGAGCTATCAAGAAGAAGAGTTTTCTTTAATGGTTAGTTAATGTTTCATTAAATATGGGTGCTTGTTTGTAAATCTTTGGAAACATGTTTATATGATACTTTTCAGTGTTGTATTCACAATTGCATTCATCTTGGGTTTGCGGTTATTAATTTTATAACTATTTATCACCACTCACTTCCTTCACCATGATTTTCAAATTTATAGCTTTACAAAATTTAGTTTACAATTTAGTTTTATGTTGCTTAACCTTAACTAAATTCTGTCTTATAGTGTGCTAACAAGTGTGGCTATGTTTGTTTGGGTTCTTTGAGATTTCCTCAGCTTCATTGATTTGATTTGAGGTAATTTGGTTTTCATATTTTCAATTGTGTTAAGAAAGCTATAAAATCCAAAAATCCAATAGCGAGCCTATTCAAGACCATTTGAATACTCCCCCTACTTATCCATATGCCCGAAATCAACCCCTATTTGTTCATGTTTAATCGATATATTCTCAAACCCAAAGTTCCAATGATACTCTACAAAACCCTCCTACTCTCGAATAACCTAAACCTATGGAAGTTGATAGTGCTTCTTTGACTAAATACAATGATGGATTAACTTATCAATATGAAAATGTTGTTCCCTTCACTCAAACCTCTTAGTCTAAACCTGGAAACTTGTGTACCCTTTCCCCTCTAGTAGTGCAAACCAATCCTCATGTTTTTAATACCTCTTCTCAGGCATTGTTGGCTTTCGCTACTAAATCTATGCCTATTGTATCATATGTTGGGACCTTGGTCACATATTCCCAAGATACAATGGATTTTGGAGAAGATGTAGTAGTCTCTCTGGAAGATTCTTATTCAACATGAAACATAAGGATGTAATGAAAAAAGAGGTCAAGGTATCAAGGGTATATGATTATGTTAGTGGACTCCCTAAGCACCAATTATTTGGAAACAAGCAACCATAGATGTACATAAACAAGCTACTCAGACATCAGTTTCCATGGGATATTTTGCAAGGACTAATTATCATACGACTTCCACTTTGAATAGGATAATTGATGATGATAAGGCTAAAGTAGACTCCTTGAAAGCAAAGAATTTTCCTATTCATTTAGAATTTTCTAAACAAATTGATGACCTAAAAATTCAACATCAAGATGAATTTGATGTTTTGAGGAAACATATTAACTCTTTATCTAATGAAAATAAGAAAGTATAATAATTTGTTCTTGAGCATAATAGTCAAATTTGGGACTTGGAATAGAGTATTCAACAACTCACTCTTCAAACTAGTTATTTTTTCTCTTGTAGGTTTACTTTAGATGTGTTTAAAGAGGAAACATTACATGCAAATAATGAGTATAGGGAAGTTCAAACAAGATTCCTTTACGAGATGAATGATCTTCAAGATGATGTTAATACATTTGTTCACCTTTCTGACTTGGTAGATGAACGAAGGGAACATAAAATAGTTGACTTCGATGTGAGACAAGTCAACTAGTTTATCTACCAAGTCAACTATGTTCCTTTCTGGAGTTAAATACTGGAAAATGTTGGTGGCACTCCAAGTGGGTTCCTAAATTATAGGGATTGATCCTTGAAGCACCAAAATTCACGCAAATATGCGCAATAAGTGGTAGATGTCCACTAGATGTGTCCCCCATGAACTGGTGAAGTGATGAAGACCTCCTAAGATAGAGAAATAAACAAATAGACTTATGTGGTCAAAGGGAGGATTAATAATAATCCCGACACACCCCTTTTATCCTAACTTTGGACAACTTGGGCCCTGGTAACTAAGACCAAAGGTCACCCATTACAATCTAAATGTAAAAAATTATTTATCGATGTGAAATGAAGAAAAAGGAAAAACCACATGGGGAAAATCCTTTCTAAAAAATGGACAATGAGATACACCAGAAATAAACTGCTCCAAATCCAAGTAGGTGTGAACTTTATTAGAGGTATGGAGGTATTTTATTCTTGTGAAGAAGAGGAATATGTTCAACTTGATTAGGAACAAAGACAACTGCATAATATATTCTGGGACCATGTATAACAATTGAGATATTCTGATAAAAGAGCAAAAGTGAGTGTTCATTCAACTTGATCTTGGAATCAGGTCCAAATCAGTGTTGATGTGCTTGATACTTCAAACCATGTGAAGTAAAATCAGCTCCAAATGTGAGGAGAAAGCATCCAAGCAAATGCAAGAGGTCTCCATCTTTTCTAGCACTGTGAGGAGATGAGCATGTGATCAAGTAGAAAGGAGGAGGAGGCCTAGGACCATGGAGAGAGAATGATTGAGATCCATAATATGATATATCTTCCAAAATATACAATGATTCACAAAATTTAATATCAACAAACTCATAATAAGAAACTAACATTGAATCCCCAACAATAAATTTGAAAGAGACTTGAGGTGCTTGATTTTTCACACCAAAAATTCTAAGATCAGTTACAAGCATAACTGAGAGGCCTTGAAACTATAAATTCAAATCAAATAAGGTGAGATAAGATCCAATAATGTGGAACAAAATTCCCAAGTGTTCCATTGAGATGACAGATGCACAATTTTCTCCTTCTTAAGCAAAACTCTAAGTATTAGTGCAAGTGATCAAGTAGGAATTCATTGAAAGCACTAGATCTTTGAGGGTGAATGGATCACTCCCAAAATAAGATATTTATTCCATAACATCCAAAATATCACTTCTTTGCACACCAACAACATGAGAGGAGAGAGAGGAATCAAATTTTTCTTCAGCTCCCTGAGTAGTCACTAACAAACTTTGCACAAAATTTAGGATAGAAGAATCATTGGAGAATGACTCAGTGTGATGGAAGGAGAGTTTTTATTCAACAATGGAGGTTCAAATATACTCTTCTGGAGTAGCTGCATGAGAACATGAGACATCAAATTTCTCAAAAAAATCGATAGAAACAACAAAGGGAGTCTCATCAAGGAGACTTTCACAAATTCGAATTGAATGAGTTGAAGATTCTATTATTTCTTC
The DNA here is from genome assembly GCA_001517045.1 of Pseudotsuga menziesii. NCBI lineage: Eukaryota > Viridiplantae > Streptophyta > Pinopsida > Pinales > Pinaceae > Pseudotsuga > Pseudotsuga menziesii. Next base: position 270,871 of record LPNX010198694.1, on the reverse strand, counting down.
ATATTGAACAACTTCATATTCAAGACAATTAATGGAGGCTGGAGGATCTTGCAAGGAGATGTCAGATGCTCACTCCCAATGGTTTGTTCTAATCTCTTCAGTTTGCTGGCCAAATGATCTGTCCAATATGGACGGTATCTCACTTGGGAATTAAACAACATCAATGAGATAGTGCATCCTTAGAGGAATGGCTAGACACATGGCTCCATATGCTATGTCACAGTTATTGAACCGCATAGACTTGTCATCATTGTAATCTGGGATTGACATAGCTCCAATAGAAACATCAAAGAGATCATGGTTCTTGAGATATGCAACCATCTTCAATTCACACCTAGCATAATTGAATGGTGATAGAGGAGGAACTGATATCAAATCCATATTGAGGTTGTACAATAGAGTTTTCTGCAATTTTCTTCTTCAAATTTAGGAACAACTTTGAATCCAAGAAGTTGCACATGTAAATCAAATCATGTATGTAAGCTTAAATAAAAACTAAAAAACGTGATTGATGTCATGTTGCAAATTCAATCACAACTTCTTCTACCGTCAACGAAATTAAATTTTGTCAAAGACCCATTTGAAATATCGAAGAGATATTTCAAATCATATAAGGAACTTGACCTATCTCATCTCATGGAGTGAGAAATATCAAGCTGAAATAGAGGCCCACAAACGGATGCAAGCTATTACAAACCTTCGATATTCAACTGCACATATCTCCCAAACTAGAGACTCAAATTGAATTCTGCGAAAAACCCATTTTAGATGACGAAAACCATTTTCAAAAAAGCTATGGTAGGTCCTCTAAGATGATATGTAGAGGTCGTGGTACCTATTCAAATTTGGATGAGATTTTCAAAATTTGTTGTTGAAATTGTACCTGCAAAAACAATTCAATTTGAATCAAATTAGACCAAAGACTCTCCACTTCAACATGTGCACTTTATTTGGGTGATTCACACTTGGATAGAATTCTTTGGATAGAATCTAGAGGGAGCAAGGAAATAATTCCAGGATTTATTTGGAACCCATTGGCTTCTGGTGCATCAATGGAAGTTTATGAGGTTTGTTTCTTTGATACCAACTCTGATACCATCTAAAATTCATTGAAGCATAGGATCATCAAGTCTGCAGAATTCAAATGGATAATTATAGAAGAGAGAGAGAAGCAAATTGAGTCACTCGGATCAATAATGCATGAAAAATAATCAAACTCATGAGACCAATAATTGGAATAATAATCATTTATCCATTAATAAGTATTAATCCACGCATATTCAATAAATAATATGTAATACAATGGTAGTACATATTGGAGAACTCAAATTCTTAAAGAGGCAGTTGAATATACCAACCTGGATTGACTCAAGAGATAAATCAGTGTGGGAAATGTTAATGTATTTGTAACTTCGCAATGTATTCATCTATGTATCTTATGTCTTGTAACCCGATGTTTATTCTGGGATGTATCTATTATGTAATTAAGTCATATTGTCATGACCCGATGTTCCAATCGAGAGGATCTATAATGTAACCAAGTCATGTCAAGTCATAGTGGGTAACCCTCCGATTGTCTAAGGGTTAAAGTCCCCGCAATTCTGGGGCACTAGGGTTATTAGACTGTCCTAGTAGAGGTCGGCCAGGTTTTAGTCATGCCGAGATTAGTATAAATAGAGAGTTGGAGTCTCTATTTGATACACAACTCATACACACTCAAGTGTAGCGCATAGTTGAGGAAGGAGAAGACACTGGGGCTAGACAAGAAGAAGGTTGCTGTTGTCGGGAGTGCATCTTACTATTTTGGGGTTTTACCTTTTGTGTTGATTCTATCTATGAGGAAGTTGCGGGGTTTTATCCTTTATGGTTTCCCCAAGGAAAAACACTGTTTTCATTGTCTCTTGTGTTTAATTGTTGTGCTTGTTATTCTCTCAGTTAAAGATCCTAATAATGTTAGCTTAAAGTTGAAAAACTAACATGGTATCAGAGCTAACCTGAGAAGAAGACACTATGCAGTTGCGGGAACTAGGGCTTCCTAGTTTGTGAATCTCTCTCCACAGATTTTCAGAAAAATTAAGGTGGAATAACTCTCCTCCTTAGGGAGCATCTTTCTGTCAAAGAAGAATCCAATTCAAAGGTTTTTCAGTTTTGGACCTGTCACTACTGCCAAAAATTAGGGATTTATATAGAAGAGGAATTTTTCAATGAGCCTAGGACTAGATTGATCTTCCCCCCAAAATCAAAGTTAGGAACAAATTTCAAAGCATTTGGGTGGACAAAACTCCTAGAAAAGCAAAACCCTAATTTGCTCCTGAACTAGCTCTATAGGATTTTAGCTCAAATTTCAGATCCGACATATTGACCTGGTAAGATCTAAAATCTTTTGTATTTCCATTTGAGTTTCTCAGTTAATATGTCTCACCATACCAAGATAGATGAAAATATTAAGGGAGCTGATAACTTCCGAGCTTGGAAGTATAGGATCTCCCTGGTCCTAGAAGAAAATGAGCTTGACTCCTACATCCATGAGGAGGTTCCAGTTCCAGAGGGAGATGAGGCTAAGGCCTTGCATAAGAAGAAGTTGGTTATGGAAAAGAGGATCATTGCTGATTCTATCAAGGATCACCTTATCCCACGGGTGTCCTCTCTCAAGACACCTAAAGCTATGTTTGATGCCCTAACCAAATTGTTTGAAGGGAAGAACATAAACCAGAAGATGAATATGAGAAACCAATTGAAGAATGTGAAGATCCAGAATGAAAAAACAATCTAGTATTACTTCACAAGAGTTTCTCAGATCAAGGAACAACTAGAAGCAGTAGATGAAGAAGTGGAAAATGCAGAGATTGTGATGACTACCTTGAATGGCCTTCCTAGGTCATGGGATTCTTTCATCCAAGGAATTTGTGCTAGAAAGAAGTTGGTCAAGTTCAGTAGACTATAGGAAGAGTGCTCTCAAGAAGAAGCTCGGATAGCAGCTCAAGAAGAAAAGATGGGAAGTGAAGATCAAGCTCTCACGGTACACTCCAAGTCACACTCCAAGTCAACCATAAGAAAATCTCACCTCTTCAGAGGTAAGCACTCTCACAAAGATAACACTAGAAAATATTTATCTAGGATCATATGTTATACATGTGATGAAGTAGGACATTATGCAAGGAATTGTCCTAAGAAAACAAAGCTAACAAAGAGGAGCAACAAAAGAAGACATCATGCTCATGCTGCAGAGGATGATGAACCATCCAAGAAAAGAACCAGATATGAAAGTGAATATTCTTCAAGCGAGGATGAATATGTTTTGATCTCTGCTCTCACAGGTAACATTACTCATGGAAGTGATGATTGGATTATAAATAGTGGGGCTTCTAAACATATGACTGGATTCAAGGAATCCTTTGTGAGACTATCAGAACATGAATCATCTCACAAGGTGAAGCTAGGAGATGACTACCAATATCCAATAAAAGGTAGCGGGGAATATTCCTATAAACTAGACTCTGGAAAGTCTCTGACAATGAAGGAAGTGTTTTTTGTGCCAAGACTCAAGAAGAACCTCCTCTCCATATCAGCATTAGATGCAAAAGGAATGCAGGTTGCATTCATAGATGGTCAAGTCATCATGTGGCCAAAAGGAAAGACTATCGATGATGCAGTAGTGATTAGAGAACAAGAAGGAGGATTGTACAAATTAAAGGGCCATCAAGAACAAGCCTTGGTCCATGGCATAGTAGAGCCAAGTGAACTTTGTCATAGAAGGCTTGCACATGTGCATTACAGAGCACTACCTATTGCAAGCAAAGCTGTCTCTAGAAATCCAAGCAAAACATGATGGGATCTGCAAAGGATGTGCAAAAGGAAAGAATACAAAGAAGACATTTCCAAGTAGTGAAAACAAAGCAAAAGGAATCTTGGAAATCATCCACTCCGATGTATGCGGTCCTATGTCATCAAACTCACTAAGAGGGTATGCATATTATGTTTCTTTTATTGATGACTTTTCTAGGAAGACATGGGTTTACTTCATGAAGAACAAAGATGAAGTATTCAGCAAGTTCAAGGAAATCAAATCCTTGATCATAAACCACACTGAAAATAATATCAAGACCCTTCGATCAGATAATTGCGGAGAATTCACTTCAAATGAATTAAAAGAGCTATGGAAAGAATCAGGCATTAAGAGGGAGTTGTCCACTCCTTATAATCCATAACAGAATGGGATTGTAGAGAGGAAGAATAGAACTATCATGGAAGCTGCAAGATCAATGCTTCATGATCAATACCTTCCTATGCATCTTTGGGAAGAAGCTGCCAGAACATCGGTGTATGTACAGAACCGTACTCCACATAGAGTACTCGATAACAAGACTCCTGAAGAAGTCTTCTCCAGCAAGAAACCAGAAGTCAGCCATCTCAGAATATTCGGCTGTCCAGTGTACATACACATCCCAAGAGAGAAGAGAACAAAATTAGATCCTTCAGGAAAGAAGGGTATATTTGTGGGATACTCTGAAAGCTTGAAGGATTACATAATATATTTCCTAGGATACAAGAAGATTGACATCAGCAGGGATGTGACATTTGATGAAGACACAGCTTACAACAAATCCAGAAAGAGACCCGATAAAGGACCTAAAGAAGCAGAAGCACCTAGAGTTCATGATACAACCATGAACGAAGAAACTCAAGAAGAAGATCGAGAATTTGAAGAACCACAAAGACCTGTAGATCCACCTCTGGAGAAGAATCCTGATAAGAGGAAACCTGCTTGGGTACGAGAACTTATCCAAGGTGTGGAAAGATATGGGGATCCAGAAGAGAATCACAGAGAAAGAAAGAGGACCAGATCCTGCTCCGGGTATGTAGCATTACTATGTGATTTCATTGATAAAGAACCTTCCAGTTATGAAGAAGCGACAGAACGGAAAGAATGGAAGGATGCTATGATCGAAGAATACCAATCGATCATGAAGAATGATGTTTGGGATGTTGTCCCAAGACCAGATGGGAAGTCAGTTGTAACTTCCAAATGGATCTACAAGATCAAACATGCTGCAGATGGTAGCATTGAAAAATATAAGGCAAGATTTGTGGCTCGATGTTTCTCTCAGAAAGAAGGAATAGATTATGAAGAAACCTTTGCACCGGTAGCCAGATACACTTCCATCAGATCAGTACTTGCTTTGGCTGCAATAATGAAATGGAAGATACACCAGATGGATGTCAAGGCTATTTTCTTGAATGGTGTAGTGGAAGAGGAAGTGTATGTAGAACAACCACTCGGTTTTGAGACACATGACAGGGAGTCTCATGTATGCAGATTGAAGAAATCCAAATACGGTTCGAAACAGGCACCCATGACATGGTATGGAAGAATCGATAGCTTTCTATCAAGTTTGGGCTTTACTAAGAGTAAAGTAGATTCCAACCTTTACTACAAGGTTGAAGATGGAAACCTAGTGATGCTTCTACTATATGTAGATGATCTGTTTGTGATAGGTATGGATGGGTTGATTGCTGATATGAAGAGAAAGCTTGCTGCTGAGTTCGGAATAAAGGACTTGAGTATGATGCATTATTTTCTAGGTATGGAAGTGTCGCAGAGTGCGGATGGAATCTTCCTTGGACAAGGGAAGTATGCAGTAGAGATCTTGAAGACGTTTGGGATGATGGACTGCAAGACTATGGCCACACCTATGGCATTCAACCTGAAGCTATTGAGCGATGCTTTATCAGAGTTGGTTGATGCTATGATGTATCATCAGATGATTGGGTCATTGATGTACCTGACGAACACAAGACCAGGCATTTGCTTTGTTGTGAACACCTTGAGCCAGTTCTTGACAGATCCGAGAAATGTTCACTTGATTGCTGCAAAGCATATTCTAAGGTACCTGAGGGGTACAGTTGATTATGGGCTCAAGTACGATGCAAATCAAAAGATTAACTTGGAGGGTTATGTTGATTCAGATTGGGCAGGCAGTGCCATCGATAGGAAGAGCACTTTAGGGTGTTGTTTCAGTATGGGATCAGGTGTGATCTCTTGGCTTAGCAAGAAGCAATCCTATGTGGCACTGAGTACAACTGAAGCAGAGTATGTCACAGCTTGTTCAGCTAGTTGTGAGGTAGTATGGCTGCAGAAGCTACTATCTGATTTATTTGATCTCCAGTTGGATGCTACTTGTATACATTGTGACAACCAGAGTTGCGTGAAGTTGTCAGAGAATCCAGTGTTCCATGACAAGTCGAAGCATATCGAGATCAAGTATCAATATATCAGGGATATGGTGTAGAGGGGAGCAGTGAAGCTCCAATATGTTGCGACAGAGGAATAGATAGCTGATGTGTTGACAAAGCCATTAGCCAGGGTGAAGTTCGAATACTTCAGGGATAATCTTGGTTTTCTCCATATCGAGGTTTCCTCCAAGGGAAAGTGATGAGTCCCATAGCCATTCTGACATGGTGAGAAGATTGGTTCCTTCCATGGTCAGATGTAAGGGCTGAGCCATTCTATCATGGTGAGAGGATTTGGTTCCTTCCATGTCAGATATGAGTGCTGAGATCCATAGCCATTCTGATGAGTAGGTCAGATATAAGGGCTGAGCCATTCTATCATGGTGAGAGGATTTGGTTCCTTCCATGACAGATATGAGTGCTGATTTCCATTCTGGAAATGGAGGTACTTGGTCAGTTATGGGGAACACTCAGTCCGAGACTAAGAGATAGCCATTCTGATGAGCAGGTTAGATGTAAGGGCTAAGCCATTCTATCATGGCTAAAGGATTAAGTTCCTCCCATGTCAAATATGAGTGCTGCCCATTCTGACGAGTAGGTCAGATATAAGGGCAACTGCCATTCTCTGGGAGAATGGAGGCACCTGGTCCATTACCAGGTAGCTCAGTCTGGGACTGGGGGCCATTCTGGCAAGGGTGTAGGATTGAGTTCCTACCAGGTCAGATGTGAGTGCATGCCTTTCTGACAAGGGTGTAGGATTTGGTTCCTACCAGGTCAGATGTAAGTGCAGAGCCCTTCCATCATTGTGAGCAGTATGTGTTCCCGCCTGGATGGATGTAAGTGCAGAGCTCTTCTATCATTGTGAGCAGGATGTGATTCCTGCCTGGATGGAAGTATGGAAATCTTCCATCACTGTGAGCAGGATGTGTTCCCGCCTGGATAGAAGTGTGGAAATCTTCCATCATTGTGAGTAGGATGTGATTCCCTCCTGGATGAAAGTACGAAGCTCTTTCATCATTGTGAGCAGGATTTGTTCTCGCCTGGATGGAAGTGAGTACGGTGCCTATCTGACGAGTAGGTCAGATATAAGAGCTGAAGAAGACCTACATGATGGCTAGGCCTACAACCAGCATGAGAGATGGCTGGCTCTGTAGAACTTCCTATGACGAGAAGAATCATGAGATAGCACATATGATGATGACTAGAGGAGATCCAGATCGAGCTATGATCCAAATCCAGTTATGATGACTCCAAGAGATCCAAATCAAGTGATGATCCAGATCCAACAGTGATGATCCAGATGCAGCAGTGATGATCTAGATGCAGCAGTGATGATCCAGATCGAGTGATGATCTAGATCTAGTGATGATGATCTAGTGATGATCCCAATCGAGTATGATCCAGTGATGTTCCAGATCGAGTATGATCCACTGATGATCCAAATCGAGTAACGATCCAGAAAAGAAGATGGCATGAAGATGAAGATGACTTGGAGATGCAGATGACGAGAAGATCCAGAGAAGAAGAGCAGTGATGAAAATTGTGTCGAGAGAATACGTTCCTAGTTAAGAGGGAGTCTTAATGTATTTGTAGCTTCAGAATGTATTCATCTATGTATCTTATGTCTTGTAACCCGATTTTTATTTCGGGATGTATCTATTATGTACTTGAGTCATGTTGTCATGCCCCGATGTTTTGATCGGGAGGATCTATAATGTAAACAAGTCATGTCAAGTCATAGTGGGTAACCCTTCGATTGTCTAAGGGTTAAAGTCCTCGCAGTTCCGGGGCACTAGGGTTATTAGACTCTCCTACTAGAGTTCGGCCCTGGTAGGGTTTTAGTCATGTCGGGATTAGTATAAATAAAGAGCTGGAGTCTCTATTTGATACACAACTCATACACACTCAAGTGTAGCGCATAGTTGAGGAAGGAGAAGACATTGGGGCTAGACAAGAAGAAGGTTACTGCTGTCGGGAGTGCATCTTACTGTTTTGGGGTTTTACCTTTTGTGTTGATTCTATCTTTGAGGAAGTTGCGGGGTTTTCTCCTTTATGGTTTCCCTGAGGAAAAACATTGTGTTTAATTGTTGTGCTTGTTATTCTCTCAATTAAAGATCCTAATAATGCTAGCTTAAAGTTGAAAAACTAATAGGAAAATCACCACTATATCTCACTAATGAAACTATGGATCACTGAAGGAGCTCACAACCAGTTAAATGAAGAGGGTAGGTAAACAATGGCGCCCTACTTCCCTTGAATAATGGAAACTAGAGCTAGAGACACTGGGAGTGATATAACCTATGGGGATCAGAGCAAAACTGGACATAATTGAACACTTGCTAGAGTCAACTGCTGGACACTGTAGGTGGCACTCCGAGTGGGATCCTAAATTATAGGGATTGATCCATGGAGCAGTAAAATTCATGCAAACATGCGCATTAAGTGGTAGATGTCCACTATATGTGTCCCCCATGCACTAGTGAAGACATAAATACCTCCTATGCTAGGGAAATAAACAAATAGACTTATGCAGTCAAAGGGAGGATTAATAATAATCCCAATAGCTAGATCTCTCTAGGTTTTAGGAAGTTTGTTAGTAAATTTTTGGAGCTTCCTTATCTATTTATTTGTAAATTTTGTAAAGAAGGTGGTGGGGAGGATTTGGATCAAGCCTCAGGTGAAATGATTTTGCATTTTCTATTATCCAATTCATGTTGTAACTTCTATTGATATACTCTAAAACTCCTTTTTGGAGAAATGAGTGGATATTGGAGGTTGTTCTTCGTGATGGTTTCATCTTTTGAGAAAAGTTTGATGTTTTTTAGTTTTACTTAATATCCTTATAATCCTTTTTTTAATCATTTTAGTTCTGACATTTATTTTTATAACACTAGTACAAAATGAGAGATAAGTGACCAGGTGACCAAAAACATTTGGTCACCATGGTTTTTTCAGGGTATAAATGACCAAAATTGAGAAATTTTAAGTGAGCTAACTAAAAATGACCAATTTGGTCATGGGATAAGAAATAAACTAAAAATGACCAATTTAGTTGCAGGATAAGCTTTAAACTAAAAATGACCACATAACAATTGGTCACCAATTTGGTCATTTTTAGTTCTGCCACTCTGACAATGGAAAATTACAATTTTGACAATAAATTTGTACAATTTACTAAATTTTAACACTGAAGTGTTAAAATTACTAAATTTGTCACAACTTAGAAATATTGTTACAATTTAAAAAATTTTGACATTAGAAATGGATTTTGATATAGAAGGGCTCTCTAAATCCCTTTTGTAGAGTTAAAATTTAGTAAGTTGTAAAATTTCGTTGTTAAAATTGCAATTTTTCATTGTCGTATTCTGTCAAATATTAATGTTGTATGTATGGCACTCATAGGCATAGTCACCTCATAATGATTTTTTGATTACATTCATGAACCAAATCCCACGACACAATAGTTGAATTACTCTTGCACTTCTCTTTATAAACAATGTTGTACATGTCAATGTGTGATCTCATAAGCATCCTTCCACGATCGACAAAGACTTTAATATACCAAGCCATTTTGACTTTGTCAATGATCTATCTTATATCAATATAGGTGTTAAATTCCTTATTTACACCCTCTTTTTCCTTACCCTAGTGTTTCTTAACTTTCCTTTAAAACCAAGTGACCCTTTCATTCTCCTCTTTCCCATCAGTATTGTGTGCATTTAGGGGTGACCTTCTATCCTTACACTCCCATTATATGTGGTAGAACTATTTATTTGTTTATTACATGTACTTAACATATATTTTAATATATAAAATTAAAAAATTAATATAACACTTAGCAAAAACTTACAAGATATATGAAAATAAGATTTAGGATTCAAAGACATACACATTTAGAATTATAATTACCATAATTACTATTTCCTTAATATTCAAAGTCATACAAATTTAAAATTATAACTACCATTGCCAAAACAATGCAAGATATATGAAATAAGATTTAACAAAGCCATACACATTTAGAATTAATTCAAAGTCATACAAGTTTAGAATTATAATTACCATTACAAAAGAAATAAGGAAACAAGGTAAAGTTAATGAAGTCATAAACTGAATTTGTCAATACACTCTTATGCCCAAAAAGAGTGTGGAATATTAACTCATGAATATGACCATACTCATCTTTGGGTAAATAAGTAAAAAATAAAGTTAATAAGAATAATAACCACATTGTGTTGTTGTACACTTCTTTAAACTAAGTTTTTATTTACAAATTATTTATATATAGTCAATAAGATCGTAAAATAACCCTTTTAATTATATATTATTCAATTATACTTCATGTCTTTATAAGTATACCAAAATACTGCATACTTTATGTGGGGCACTTCACAAATATGATTAACATGATTCCATGTTTATAATTAAAACATAAAGACCATGGTTTGGATAAATACCAATTCACCTTGCATAGATTGGCTAAACGCATAAACCCTAGAACTGGTAGGCATCCGAAAACCTCTTAACGCTAACAGTGGGCGAAAAATACTCTACATGCTGTAGAGCATTAAATGCAATGGCGGTCGCACTATCCGTTGTTGGATCTTACTTTGGAAAGGATCCGACGGCGGACAGTGCGACCGCCGTCGCATTTAATGCTCTACAGCATGTAGAATATTTGTCTCCCTAACAGTGTGCTGGTGCTGCTTTCCCTTAGTCCACGTAGTCCTTCAACGACACGAAAGGTAAATGTTGTTTGATTAGGTAGGACGAGAGATATGAGGGCTAGTTTCCAACAATCGATAGAGAGACATGTTCATTTAGGTTGATTTGTTGATCTTAGAATGTTGATCAAAATTAATTGTCTACTTGCATTATCTGATTTTGGTCAAACTAGCCTAATTTCTACAACATCTATTCAGAATGGTCAACAGACATTATTTGGAATGGAAAACAGACATTATCTTAGGATATGAGGAACATGATTTTGAAAACATATTTCTTCAGAGTATTTAATGCAACGAATCCCTAGAGAAACCAAGATAACACTCAAAGTAGAAAAAATATTTTGTAGGATGATGAGGGTATCAAATTAGTTTTCAAGAGTTGAAGTGTCAGTTTTGGAGATCTCTTCTTTCATCAATTTAGTAAGAAAACATGTTGTTTTCCTCATCATTCATGGTGCGATTTTTTTTTGGGTGAATAAGGGAGGATTTCACAATGGCGTCTTCGCATAGCATTCCCCGCCCTAAATACAATACCATGGACAATTATTATTGCGGGCTATGCACATAATGGGAAAGGTATGGAGGCTCTGAGGAAAAATTCAGTTATGGTATGTTGGAAGTGAGCAGGTCAACTGGTAGTTTTTCCAAGGCTATTTTATGAATTAACAATGAGATCCACAAATCTACTTTATATGGAAAATGGTGCATTCATTGATTTTTAGGAATTGTTGTATTTTCTTTGTTTGGAATTCTTATTGTTTGATAGCATGTGTGTTTAGTGTTTGGACTCATGTGGATGTGATTAACCAGAGGTTAATAATACAGAGCATCTAGGGCTTGCCTCATATTTCAACTAACTATAGCGCTAGAATATATGCTTTTAGGATAATACTTAAGACAAATGGGTTGAGAGGTTTGTATAGAGGTTTTGGGATGTCAATTCTGACCCATGCCCCTTCCAATGTACTTTGGTGGACTTCATACTACATTATACAAATAATAGTATGTAGTAGCCTTAGATAGCACATAAAAAAGGAGGAGCAAAACAAATAATTCATTTCCCCTAGCACAAAAATGGTGGTTACATTTAGTACTACAATGGAAGGGGAGTAACTTATGATTAAAATGCTGAGAAAAAACCCATGCAATGGGATATTTGATCACTAAAGGAAGAAATCCACTTACTTCACCACTTCATTGTTCATTGTTGTCCACAAATTTGCAACAAGAAGCTACCATCAAAATCCCACACTGTTGGTTGTTTCTCCCTTCATTACTAGAAATGAGAATTTGTTTTTGTGTTTTGAGTACATGTCTGTTTTTTTGTTTTGTGTGGATAAGAGTGTTAGGAAAAGGAGGGATTAGGGTTTTGGTAGGAGGGCCTTACCAATTCCTTGAAATTTTTTGGCAATTTTCCACTTTAAATATTGATTTTATTTGTGGAGCTTTGTAACACCCCTCCGTCACATATGCATTAGTGTTAAGGGGCATAACCGAGCTATAGTGTATGCATGGGGCATACTCAAATTATCTGTATGATTGCACCAAGAGTGGCACAATTATTACAACCCAATATGGGGGAGATGTTGTAGCATCTAACATTGTGTAACATTATCTAACATGGTGTTCCTATAAAAAAGAAATAAAATGCAAATAATGTTGACTTAAACAAATTATTAAGTTATTTTGATATGTATGCTTAAACAAAAAAAATAAATTATATTGATATGTATGTTTAAAAAAATTAATCAATTTATATTGATTTGATCTTAAACCTAAATATATCAAGAATCAAGAGGGATCAAATATCTTAAGCTGCGATTTTTTTTCTTAATGTGTAAAAAAATTAAGATAAAAAAAATTACACCTCAAGAAAAATAGGATCCCTCTCGGTGCTTAATAGATCTTGTTTAAGATGGATCTATGCTAGTGTTATAACCTAACCATGGATACTTTTATATTTTTTGGGATAAAGTGAAGCATTTTGACGTTGATATTTTAAACTTGAAAATGATAGTTTGCCATGTGGAGATAGTATCTCTACTATTTGGAGATCAATTATTACCAAATTTTCCCATTAAACGAGAAGCACCCTCTATTAAAGAAGTAATAAATTCTTGTATGTCTGAAACCTCGGGCACTAGAGAAGGGAATTTTACATATTTCAAAAAATCAAGCACATTACTGCATTTGGGAGTTGATGTCTTGTGGACTTTCAGTCTTCTATTTGCTGATTTTGTTCCCTGGGAGGAAACCACCTCCTATTTGCTGCAAAAATGTAACTTAAGTTTAATTTTTAGAACAACATCATGATGATACATATCATGAGAAAAAATTTAGCATAGAGGTATAGAATCCAGATTACATACCAGAATCCAATTCGAACACCCTTTTGGTTGACATGAGAACCTATGCCATTTTCATTTATGTTGTGATAACTATTATCTCATGGAGATTAGGTGCAAAAATAATTTTGACACTGCATGCACTGACAATCTAACAATCAATTAAAGGATTCTTCTTGTATTACTTCACCTTTCTCCTTATACAACATCCCTCCATCTCCTTACTTGATATTTAGGTTTAACTTATCATAGTCATACCCTTTTCCACGTCCACATTTCTTCTTCAAACTTTCATTTTCCTATCTAATTCTTGCACACTTGACATCAGTCTACCACTTTCTTAGTGATGCCAGTGATAGTGATAAAAGTAGGCCGAGTACTCAAGATTCAATAAGGATTAGATATAAAGAATTAAATACTTCTAGATGGACTGCTTGGTCAATCAAAAGGAGCTACTACTATATACAGATCATGTTCATGTCTAGAACCATGATTAGAATAAATGAAGCACACATTTCAATATTTTTTTTTCTTGACCTGGGATTAGGTTAGGAATGTTAGATATGGAGTTTACAAATACTCATAAGAACCTAGTAGCTATGGATATTTGCAAGTACATTTATTCAAATTGATTCCTTACTAGAAATATCGGCATGTGTAGAAGTAACACTTCTTCTTTAATATATTCTTGTGGTTCTGAATACAAGCCAACCCTGAAGCCAAAAATTGATCTTTTTAATAAAATATTTCTATCAAAATATCACAATCACATATACTATTATACAAGTAGTAGAAGCTCAACTTTAAAGGAAAAAATTCCTTAAGCTTTAGATACAAACAAATAATGGTTTAAATGTAATTGAATTTTCATAAGTTTTTTTTTTTGTTTTTAAAACCAACACAATAGATGTAATAAAATCTAGTGATAACTATAAAACTAGGAAATACACAAGAAACATTCAATTCTCCATATAAAACAAAAATTCAAAATAAAAAAATTTGCAGCAAATGGTGTTTTGATTGTTTTTAGCCCTCGTTCCCTTTAATATGTAGCGAAACCTCATATTTAGAGAACGCATTGTTATCTTCGTTGTAACACTTTGAGTATTTGAACCAAATCCAGTTTGTTATTAAACAACATTCCAAATAAGACCTTGTAGACTATATACCTATTTTGAATTGGTAATTGTGAACCTTTCTATGTAGGGATATTGTCCATTTGGTGAGTGAGCATATAGATCGCTATCGAATAATACAGACCCAGATTGGCGAAGAAAAGTTGATTAGCTTGTCAAATGATGAAAGAGATGTGAAATTGAAGTTAAATCTAGCAACAAATAACAAACTTCATCTAGCATTGTTTTTTGTTGAGGCATAACAAAAGGTTGGAGGCTTCCTTACATAAAAGTTTAAAACTAACATATAATTTGCAACTAAAGTGCCATCTATATCTTTGTTCAATGAAACATTTTCTGATATATTGCGAGATAACTTCTTTCCTTCCTAGTGATGCGTCCAATCATGAACTTAGCGAGTCCAAAGTATTTTCTCATGATGCTTGTTCCATAGTCACTAGTTTTTGTAGATGTTCTTGAGATCTAGTCTTGTTATAGCTGATTTTACCACACCTGGTGAATCACACTTGTATGGCCTTTTCTTGTCCCTCTACAGACTCTTTGGACCCCATGGACCTTTTTTATACCTTTGATGTTTCCAATATCATCCCTAAAAAGATGCTTAAATTGCTATACATGACTTTTAAACCCTTTCTTGCGTATATACGCAGGTTTGACCCCTAAAACCGTGTACATCGGGATGTGTGCAAAAGGCCAAATTCTTTTGGAGTTTTCCTTGACATGGATCTGACTCACTTGTCTCTTGGCCTTCCATATGCCTTGAGATCGCTCGGATTCAACCCTTCATTACCGCATTGAAGAGCTATATAAGGAACCCTTTGGATACATTGAGGAATATGTGAGAATTGAGAGCAAAGAAACTATAGTCCATTGTTGCCGAAACTTATGATTGAGTCTGCATCCCTTTGTCCCTTGGAGCACTTTGGTGTTCTTACCAAGGTTGCCTTTTGCTTGTGAGCTTGCTATTGAGAGATGGAGGATTGAGGTGGTGGAGGCCCAAGTGGGGGATTCCGTTTCTCCGATTCGCATACGTCCCGATAGAGGTTGTATTCATTGTAATCTCTGATTTTATATTAATAGAAATATCTTTTCCTGTCCAATAATGTATGTTTGAATGAATATTTTATCCATGGATGATTTCAAATGCTTATATGTTGTTGATTATATATGTTAGAGTAGATCTAACACCAATATATATAGCATGCTTGTCTTGCTTACTGATTATTGAGGAAGTAATTTATCAATTCAAGCTGGAGTTGGAAAGCTCAACGGGGATCTACTTCAACCATCCAGAATAAGGTATGAGTTTTGATCCTTTAGTGTTAGATATTTGATTTCTCTTACATATTGGAAATGATTGATTTCTGGAGTCAAGTTGTCTATTGTGGTACCCCAAACCATAGGAATTTCTCTCCATAACAGAATTGGTGACTCTGCTGGGGAGTTCCTAGTAGTTGTCCTTTGGGGGTTTTTTATTGGCATTCAATGACTTTGAATTGCTCTTATTTCTCTGGTTCTGTGTCGGGTCTGGGGGCATGTATGCCTGGTAGTGTCTGATTACTGTGAAGTTTGTCTCAGCTTGTCTGTTTGCCTTTGTTTTTATGCACTTTTCTTCCTGTACGTGAGTTTTTAACTCACAGTCATGTATATATGCGGTTTTCACTGATATATCCACATACATATACGGGTTTACTGTGAAAATTCGCGTATGCCCTTAGTTTTTCCTTCTAGAGGAAGATTGATTGTTGCTGGGTGAATTTTGATAATTGATGAGTCTCCTTTGACACTCCTAGAGTCTGTATACACCTCTGTTTCTGACAAGAGACATTTTTTTTAGGGTAAATTTCTTTTTTAAGAATGTTCTTGTGATTGCATTTTTTATTTTTTGTTTTAGGATTAGTTCATTAGATTTCTTTTACCTTATTAATCTGTGTGAGTGTTGTTTGAGTGTGCTTGCCAAGTCTGAGGGTAGTATAATCATTCTTTTTCTTTAGTATCTCATTTTTGTTTCAAAAAATCCAAAAATATTTGCTTGCATCATTATGCATTGCATTTTTGCATTTTGCATGGTACTTGCACTAGGTTTTGCTTTGAAGTATTAGTCAGGACTTCATATAGGAACGATTGCACTTATCATTTGAAGAATTTTTTTGCATGTAGTAGAATACCCTGTTTTCATTGGACACAATGCATTTGCATTGATTGTTAGGTGTGCATTTTGCTTCATGTTGCGTCGTAACACCATTAGTTACACGACCATCTTCCTCTTTTGAGTAATAAAGACAAATAAAATCAATGCTTAATTAAAATGGATTACACCTTTTTATTTTATAGGGTTCACCAACAAGATTAGGTTTTAGGGTCTTGGAATAGTTCATTGTCAGTAAATTCTCCAAGACCACTAAACAAAAACATGTATGTGTCTGTCCAGGTGAGAGTGTGAAATTCCTTGGTTTAATTGCTGTTTCTCAGGATCCTCCTCTCAAAAGGGAGTTAAGCATGAGGCAGTGTGAGTGGTTATTGATTGGGATGACCCCTAGTTATAACTGAGTAGTACCAGAGATATTTCCAGGATTGTATTCATATATGGGGGCTCTTTTGAGAGTTTCGGGCTTTGCTACCCTGCCCATACGGTCAATCCCACCTGCGACTTTTCTCTTGAGCATTAATTATATTGAGGTGACCTTAGTTGCCTTAACTAGGATATTGAGGGGGGTACTTTGCAAGGGTTATTCTGCAGGTGTCCCGGCTAGGTTGGGGTCGGACAGCACAGTCGCTTTATGCATTGAAGCTGAGGGCCACAATAATTGGTTACGTACCTCTGCTTATTGTGTATGGGAGTCTAAAGCCTCTCCTAAGCGAGACATACCTGCTTCATTTGGGAGATCACTTATCCTACCCTTGATTGCTTGTGTCTGGCTTTAGATTTTATTGTTGTATGCTCTGTGCACATTAGCTTGCTTAGGGTTTGCGTAATTAGAGAGTCTTTTATATTTTTGAGTCATTGTGGATTTGGGTGTGGCTCCTCACCGTTCTCATCATTTAGCAGGACTTCCGCCTTCTACATCTCCTCCTCCTTTGGGATAGAGAAACATATGGTCTAGGCGGACTACCTCACACATTGATTCACACACGATGGGAGATCATGAAGATGGTATTCTTGAGATTTCTTCTCCACTTCGAGTGGATGGCGGGGAGTTTACTCCTACCTATGACCCTTCACCTGATATGCCTATGATTTCTGAGTTAGGTCCTGTAATTTCTGAGATAGGTACTTTCCATGATAGACCTACTTACTCTAGCTATGATCCACCATTCACACATCGTCTTTATGGAATGCCGGACGACGAGACTCGTTATGAACCCGCAAGCACTAGTTATGGTAGTTATGGTATGTCTGGTATTCCCACACATGATTTGAAATTTCATGTCGAGTCAGAGTTTGAGCCTAACACTATGCCTGGGGGAACTCCTATTCCTTACCATGCAGAGAGGTTTGGGACCACGAGTCATATTGCACCTTCCGTCCCGGCGGTCGAAGCTACATCACATATTCCTCCTAGAACTAGGGTTAGTGATCCTATTAGGATATCAGATCCAAGACGAGTGACTATAGGGAACACCACCTACATAATTTCACATGTCCCTTCATCCTCGATTCCTTGTTCTTCGAATGTCATTCCTCCACCTCATTCATGTGGTCCTTTGGGCCGGAATGTCGCTATGAGTCATGTCCGTACTACTACTACTCGCATATTTGTGTCTCAAGTTCAAGTACCTCCTATTGTTTTGGGGGGTCGTATCCCTACTTCTGGAGGTAATGTCATTACTTCCAAATCCTACATTCCTACTTATGGAGTGTCTCATGGGACATCTCATGGGATGTCTTATGGACCTTATTATGGAACGCAGTATGGACACGGTTATTCACCTTATGGGTATGGGTATCAACAACCTACTTACTCTCCTAATTATGGCTTTGTAGCCCCACATATTCAAGGTACACCACATTATGGTGATTTTATGCCACCCTACATGAGTCAAACGGGAGGAGGGCACTATGGACAAGGCCATGGTGTTTACGGTAATCAGACCTATGTGAACCAAAATTATCAGGGAGCGATGCATTGACCTACTCATCCTAGGATCCCTTTCCTCGCAACGCTAAATATTCCTGACTTTTCGAGACTGATGAACAATTCTGTATCTCATGACTTGGCTTGGTCGACTGTCCCTAATAAGATTCCCTCGGACATACCCAAGTTCGAGGGAAAACCAGGAGAGGATCTGAGCAAAAATGTTACTACATTTCACCCATGGTGCTCTTCCAATTCCTTACATGAAGATTTGATCCGTTTAAGGCTGTTTCAATACGCCCTTACAGGACCTGCCACGAAATGGTATATATAGTTACCTAGGGGGGCATTCGCTTTGTTCGATGACCTAGCGATGACTTTTCTCAACCACTTCCAGCTACCAGTGCGTTACGACGTTGGTATGGAACTCTTGTCGACATTTCGGTAGGATAAAGCCACGCATATATCGAACCATATCTAAGAGTGGCATAGATGGAAGAGGTCGATTAAAGCCTTCATGCCGCTGAAGTTTCTCCTCGAGTGGTTCCTTAAGTCATTATTGCCTTATATAGCAAAGAATTTTTCTACATCCGGAGTTCAAAACAAGGAACAATCCATTTTTAGGGCACAAGAATTGGAGTTGATTTATGCTCAATCTGGGTTGTTATATGAGATCATTCCCAATGCTCTGCGTTCTAGTTTCGATCCCAAAGTTAAACTTGGACCACATGACGATGGCATTGTTGGTTGTGCAAGTGCTAAGCTTGCGGATTCGGTTGTGCAACAGGTCAGTCAATTGTCAATCAACCAACCTTCTTCAGGACAAGCCACGACTTCATCTCAACCCACCCAAACGACGAGTGTGCTTTCCATGCAATTGTCGTACCAGAAGGGTAACTAGCAACCTGGAAGGAATAGAAGGAAGAGTAAGAACAATAGTAAGGGTGGGAATATGAATGAAAATGCTAATACTAATGAAAATAATGCCCGAAATGCTGGGGGGGACAAGCAATCTAAATGTAAGGTTAAATTTCCTTGAAAGTTATGTAAGGATGATCACCTCACTTACTTATGACCTTGTATCGATGAAGCCTCTAGATTCTTAGCGCAGGGCCCAACTGTGCTGACCAACCCTTTACCTCACAAACAAAACATGAACTTGAGGACCCATGATTAGTCTGGTGGTGATCAAGATCCGCCGGAGGCTAGTGGTCATGGTTGCATCAACATGGTGCGTGCTATGAAGGTTGTGACCCGTGCGAAGGACTATGGTTCATCACAACCCGACCTAGGAAAGGAACTTGATACACCAGGTAATCCTTTGCGTAAGGAAAAACCTATGGATAAACCTAAAGCTACACCTCACATTCCTAAGGGAGTCCTTAAGGGTTCGGGGCACAATCCTAATGTTTGAGCTGCCCAGAACTATTCTGTTGTCGAGGATTTGGGCCACACTCCTTGTGCGATGTATGCACTAGAAGTACTTCAGAGTTGTCCTTCGTAAAGGAAGGCTTTGCTTTCTTCCCTTGGTGTGAATGATGATAATTCTTCCTCTGTGATTAAATTTGAAACCGCGGGACTGTAGCCTTGCTTGCCTTATTATGTGTCTCTTTTGATTCATGTACAATGTCTTAACATGACCATCAAGCACACTGTGATTGACGAAGGCGCTGCTGCTTCTATGATGTCTTTATCGTGTTGGAAGGGTTTAGGTTCCCCTGAGTTGTCTAAATTCAGTACCATGTTGATTTCTTTTTATGGGAGATCATTTAGGCCACACGGGATCCTTCCTTCCCTTAAGGTCCATTTGGGAGGGAAGACTATTGCGATAGAGGTCGAGGTGGTTGATGCGCCCCTTGACTATAATCTCTTGCTGGGTATAAATTGGATGTACAGTATGCAAGCCGTAGCTTCTTCTCTATTTCGCGTTGTATGCTTTCCATTTAATGGGAATATAGTTACGATTGATCAAACATCATTCAAGAATCCGTCGGTTACCACATCTTTGGGAGCTTCGATCCCGATTGTAGAGCACTCTCAGCTGGAAACTGGGAGTGTGGGTGTGAGCATGTATCCATCCCTTACGGGAAGCTTTAGTGGTCCTGCACCTATCCTTATGATAGAGTCTAGTTTTGTTGAGGCTTCGACATCTGTGAGATCGGTGTCTTTTCGCACGGACCATATGGAAGATCCTTGGATTCTTTCTACACTGAATACTTCGAGCGAGCCCATCGTGACGAATGTGCCATTTCCTACAACTATGGTAGCTTATCAAGCTAATCTTGGGTGTGTTGCAGAGCCTAGTCTTTCCTCTTCATGGATGGAGGAGGAGGACCCGTATGTGCTGCCTGCATGGGCAGTTCAATCTTCTCACGCGCATGATTGCCTTGATAGTGGTTTTCCTTTAGACGAAGTGATTATTGAGGCCATGTTAGGGGTTGAGCCACCTTGGGAATAATTTCATCATAGATCTTATTTTCTTCCCGAGCTTGACCGCTTGGAGCATGAGGAATTTAGGGAGGTTCTTAGTGAGAGAATCGGTAGTCCCATGGTTCCATTAAGCTCTCCTAGTCCGATGGCTGATGGGAACATGGAAAATATATCTCCTACCATTCCTATGAATATCTCTCATGATCCTGGAAAGATTGAGAATGTCTATATTAGGGCAGAATGTTCCCATGCTGAGATTCAAGAGTACACCGAGCTATTTAAAGAATTTCGTGATATCTTTGCTTGGTCTTATGATGAAATGCCAGGTATCGACCCTCGCATTGTTGAACATGAGATTAAAACTTATCCCAATGCTAAGCCTGTTTGACAACGCTTACGTGTAGTGAATCCTAGGAAAGCACCCGCGATTAAGGCAGAGATAGAAAAATTGTTGAAAGCCGGTTTTATCTATCACATTCCCTTGACGGAGTGGGTTTCAAATCTTGTTCCGGTGGATAAGAAGCAGGGAGCGATCCGTATATGCACTGATTTCCGTGACTTGAATCCTGCCTGTCCTAAAGACAATTTCCCCACACCATTTATTGATCAAATTTTGGATGAGTTTGCAGGTAGCAAGGTTTTTTCCTTTATGGACAGCTTTTTCGAGTACAATCAAATACAAATTAAACCTAAGGACCAACATAAGACTGCCTTTATTTGTCCTTGGGGAACCTTTGCATATCGGAAGATGCCTTTTGGCCTTAAGAACGCTGAAGCCACTTTTCAGCGGGCTATGACCTTGATCTTCCATGATCTCAAATCAATTATTGATGTATTTTTGGATGACCTTGCTGCTCATTCTTGTATGAGAATGCGTCATTCCTATCATTTGAGATTAGTGTTTGAAAGGTGCCGCCATCATTTGGTCAGGTTAAATCCTCACAAGTGCATCTTTTGCATGAAGTCTGGTCACTTATTAGGGTTCATTGTCTCCAAGGAGGGTATAAGAGTCGACCTTTTGAAGGTAGAGGAAATACTTCAGTTGTCTCCCCCAAAAAACATTAGACATCTTCAATGTTTGCAAGGCATGGCAAACTTCTTACGAATATTCGTTGTCAA
This sequence comes from Pseudotsuga menziesii, assembly GCA_001517045.1. Lineage (NCBI taxonomy): Eukaryota > Viridiplantae > Streptophyta > Pinopsida > Pinales > Pinaceae > Pseudotsuga > Pseudotsuga menziesii. Next base: position 248,807 of record LPNX010198694.1, on the reverse strand, counting down.
CTTTGCCAATTTGACTAGAGGCTTTATGCGTCTTTTGAAAAAGGACACCACCTTTTGTTGGGATGAGTGAGCCCAGGAGTCCTTTGATGCGCTTATACGAGCCTTATCATCGGCCTCAGTGATTAGTACACCCGACTATAGCCGTGATTTTCTACTTTATGTGGCCACGTCCATGGAGATGATTGGTATGGTTTTGGTTCAAGAGGATGAAGAGCTCCAAGATAATGTCATATACTACCTGAGCCGAAACCTTATTGACGCAGAGGTCCATTATTCCCATGTTGAGAAGCTTTCCTTAGCTACCGTACATGTGGTTGAACAGCTGAGACATTATATTCTCCTTCGCCAAACCTTGGTTGTAGCCCATGTCAATTCGTTTCAATTCATCCTCACTCGAAGGATGATTGGGGGAAAGTATAATAAATGGCTTGTCATCTTGCAAGAATTCGATCTCGAGTTTGTTTCGGAAAAATCGAAGAAATCGTTAATTTTTGTGGAGCTTATATCGGATTTCCCAAGCGAGGAGGAGGAGATGGTTTGTGAAGATACGTTTGTCGATGAGCACATCTTCTTAATCTCATCTTTGGATCCATGGTATGGAGACATTATCATATATTTACAAACATTGAAGGTCCCTACTCACCTCTCATGGGATGAATGACGACGATTACATCACGTATCCAAGAATTACCTCATAATGGATAACACCTTGTACTGCCGTGGGGTAGATTCCATTTTACGTCATTGTTTAACTCATGAGGAGGTTGAGATTGTGCTGAATGATTGCCATGGAGGGGCATGTGGTGGTCATTTATCTGGGATTTCTACAGCCCAAAAAATCTTAAGAGCGGGTTATTTATGGCCGTCAATCTTTAAATATTGTGTAGATGCGGTCAAGAAGTGCCACCCTTTCCAGGTGTTTGCATGGAATATGCACTCGCGACCTGCCCCGTTACATCCCATCATCACCGCTGGTCCCTTCACTAAGTGGGGGCTTGATTTCATGGATTGCGACCCAACTTCAGCTGGGGGGCATCATCATATCATAGTGGTTGTTGACTACTTCACAAAATGGGCTGAGGCTATGCCTACAGTTAAATCCGATAGTGAGACAGCCACACACTTCATATTCAATCAGATTATTACTCGGTTCGGTATTCTGAAGGAGCTTATCCCTGACCATGGCAAGCACTTTCAGAATCGTATGATGGAAGAATTGGCCTCAAAGTTAGGGTACAAGCAAGAGCATTCCTCCTCTTACTACCGTCAAGCGAATGGACAGGTTGAATCAGTGAACAAATCACTCAAATCCATTCTCTAACGAACCATCACACAAAGCAAGAAGAATTGGCACATTATGTTATATCCTACTTTGTGGGATTATAGAACCACTATTAAGATTTCCACGAGTTTTTCACCATATCAGCTTGTACATGGAGTGGAGTCGGTATTTCCAGTTGAGTGCGAGATTCCTTCTTTGAAGCTATCCATAGAGCTCTTACCAGACACTTCCCCATTGGAGGAGTGTTTGGTCTACTTAGAGCAACTTAATGAGCATCGCCGAGATGCCTTGGTGGCTCTAGAAGTGAATAAGCGTCGCATTAAGGTCTAGTACGATAAGTCTGTCCATCTAAGGAGGTTTAGTGAGGGATATTTGGTCCATTTGTGGGATCAACCGAAAGAACCCTTGGGGGTAGGAAAGTTTAACCCCATGTGGCGTGGTCCTTATGTAGTTAAATGTGTGTCAGAGAAGGGCACTTATGAGTTACTGGATCATGAGGGAATGGCCTTGGCGGAGCCTAGAAATGGGCTCTATATTAAAAAGTACTATGCATGATTTTCAACCAAGGCTGACTATTGTATATTATTGTACAGTTTTGCATAGGTAGGTCTTTTCTTATGGTGATCGGGTTTGTGATTAGTTTCCATTTCTTTTGGCAGATGTCAATGGAATCTTCCACCTTCATAGGATTTGCGGATGGTGCGAGCCGTCACACTCAACACTCAGCCTCTGCTTCTTGGGTGATCTATACTCCTATGGGTCAGGTATTGTCTTCTGGAGGCGTATGTTTATAGCCCTCTTCGAACAATGCTGCTGAGTATAGTGTTGTTATCGAGCTTCTACGGGATGCCATGTCACATGGTGTTCTCTCTCTTGAGGTATGTCTTGATTCGGAGTTAGTAGTGTCACAGCTTAATGGTTTATACCATTTCAGGGATCCGACATTATTAAGAAGATTCTTACGTGTGAGATTGTTAGAACGATAATTTGACAATATAACATACATACATGTTCCAAGAATTAGTAATCAAGTTTCTAACTCATATGCTAACTATGTGTTAGATTGACATTTGTTTCATAGACAATAAGCTCATCACAAACATAAATTTTTACACATGTAAATAAATAAATCGATCATCATAAAAGTTTTTTATAAACATCCAAAATGTGGTAATACATAGTGTCATAATACAAAAATGGGGCTCTCGAGCCACCAAAATATAAATACCCGGTAGTACAAACTGTATTACTCCCAGGTATCTAAGCCTGTGGAGGAGGAGGGGGGTTGTGATCGTGGAATGTCACCACGGCTCTAGCTAGCCATTGAAATAGCCGCACCCATGCTCGTGGTACACCCACCACCTGGTGCTGCATGGCCTCAGGCAAGTCCTTGACTTGCGCCATGGGTACTCTATGTGTCAGCCTCACGAAGTTGGTATGAATGCTTTGGAGCGTTCGCTCCACATCCACACTCGTAATTTCATCCCCTCTTCGCCTCTGTCTATGATGAGGGAAGCCTTCAGGTCACCGTGGTCCTACATTTGCATGCATATGATAGGATGTCACTATGTATTGTCACCCAAAAACATGTCTTTCGATTCCACATAATCAGAAAAAACAAAAAATATTAAATAACTCAAAATTTTTAAAGAGGGTTGAGGTTCATTACCAATGTCACTGTATGCCGATCCCGATGGCAGCATCATGTCGGGGTCTCCTTGAAAATCTATCCCCGCATAGGGGTAATCATCAATGGAAACTATCCGTCGTCACCACCATGGAAAGAAATTAGCTGGATAGAGGTTGGACACCCTACCTCCACCCAGTCTACACATCGCATCTACCCAACACCGTTGGGCCGGATCTCGAACCTCGTGTAGAGGAACGTCAACTCTAGGGCTCAATCCTGAAACACGCTCAAAGAAGAAAGTGCTCAGTATGCTACTAAAACCAAAGTTTCGCACCCTGCCCATCTTGCAGTCGCTGAGCTGTTGTTTCATGTTGCTCAACAATGTCGTACTCCAGTCATAAACTGTGGACCTCATGCACTCCATGGCATAGAACATCAATGGCCGCGAGGGCCGTGGAGTGAGGCTAGCCCCGCTATCCTGCCCAGTATCAGTAGAATGGCCTTTAGGCCTAGTACCTGTATGGAGCTAGTTGGGATTTGAATCCCCACCTTCTCTGTGTCTGGATAATAATACACTGCTATGTACTCATCTATAGTCAGGCCACCGCCGGGACCGCGAGAGCATAGGTTCACGACTTCCCCCTGTCGGGAAAGTCTAGTAATAAAGTATATGTCCTCCACTTCTATGGTGAGGGACATCCCATCTATCTGGAATGACTCTGAGTCTAGATCCCAGTAGTCTACTAACATCTGCAGCAGTCTTGGTTTGGCCCTTAAGCCACCAAGACACCAAAACTTGTAGAGCCCGCATGACCGCAAAGCTTGTTGAGCCATTAGATCTACCCTTACTGCCCCTTCTACATCACCGTGCTCATGTTCTCTCCATTCTAGGACCATCCTGCACATAAAATTTAAGTTTGATACATTAGAACACTTAAAAAACATTGAACGTGGCCACATACGCGACTGTTTGCTAAACAGTCGCATATGTACGCGACTTTGAGGTCTTTTTCCGCGTATATCTATCCCTATACATGGAAAAATCCTCAATTTCTATGTGGGCCAAGGTGCGCATCTTATATTGGCCTAGAATCCCAAATGAACGATGGAAAAATATAAAATTTGCATGAAAATGAAAGAGCAGGGCATGGGTAAGTACCTGGAAAAAACGGTAGTGGATTCCACCAACTGGATCTCCTGCAATTCGTTGTTGAAGTTCTGCGTTCAATTGGGTAAAAATTTCAAATGTTATATAATGTTTTGAATTTTTTACTATTTATAGAAATTTTTCAAATTTTTGAAAAGTTTTACCCCCTTTTCTATAGTTGGGACCGTTTCTAATCCTTTTGGACCATATTTGGACTAATTTATGATGTAGGAGACCATTTTGAGCGTCGTTTTGATCGTTACTTTGACCTGTTCGTGCTCATTATAGGTATGATGTTTAAAATGGCATATAGGTTAGGTTTTACTCCCGTTTGCATTTAGCACAACCTTATGACCATTTCATTATAGCCTTAAGTATGAACCCATTCTATTATGTCACGGAACCTTCTCGTTGTTTTAGAAGTGGCATGATGTGAATGGTAGAGCTTGACCTTACATGGGTACCCTAGTTAGCGCCTTATTTGCATTTGGTGCCCATGCTGACATTTTGTCCCTTAGGGTGTGGCAGGGATGATTTTAAGAAGCCCCCCTAGAATTATAAGTATAAAAATTGGGCGAATCTCTCCGATATATAGGAAAAGTTGAAGGCGATTTTATCAATAATATAATATGTATATATAAAAAAATTGGTCAATCTTTTATTTTATTATATAATGTTGTAAAATTTTGGCGAGTCTTTCATTTTATTATATAATATTGTAAAATCTTGGCGAATCTTTCATTTTATTATATAATGTTGTAAAAACTTGGCGAATATTTAACTTCATTATAAAAAATTGTAAAAACTGGTGAATCTTTCACTGATTTATATAATATTGTAAAAATAAAAGAATAACAACATTAGTCAAATAACATGAATAACATCATCAACAACAGAACATGTAGACTCACAAGTCACAACAGGAAGGTGTCAGTGAAACACAACTGCACTGACTAGATTCAGGGCAAGTGGGGACTCCACTTGTTATCTCGTCCCTTAATGGTCCAACGGACATGTGGGGACTTGAATCTTGACAAACTGATAAACTCATAGAATCATACATTATGCTCCATCTTGGCCTCCACTAGCCAATGATGGTCATGGAGGCTAATACAATTATGCATTGTAATTATGCCAATTGATTATTGCATTAGATGAATGTTGGTCTTGTGCCAATAGGTATCCTATGATCAATGCATAGGAACCTAGTGCATAGACCATTTTTCTCTTCGCTTAGATATGTAGAGCTCGTTTATTTTTTTGAATAAAGATAAGTATTTACAAAGAAAATATACAGTCAGCGTAAAATAATTGAAAAATTGAAGAAAATTAATTCATGCAACTAAAAGTTAATAAAAGAATCTTTTCTCAAATCCTAAAACCAACCTTGATTCAAGCTACAACAAGGGGTTAAATCAAGCATTGAATGAGAAATAGAATCATTCAAAGGAATTAACACAATATTTAACCAAAATACACACAAACTTCAAAAATTGACAAAATGATTCAAACAAAAGCAATAAACAAACCATAAAAATTTGTCAAGATATTTGTGCTAAACACCAACATGGTTTCATGTACTTGAATGAGCCCATTCTTTCTTAGCGAAAATGTTGTCAAATTAGTTATTTATCATTTAATGTTAGGAAACTATCTATGTGAAGAGATAGCTCCTTGGCCTAGCTTTCTCAAATTCCAGTGTCATTTCCTATCAGATACAAGAAAGAGACAATGTAAGAGATAGATATCAAACCATCAATCTTAAAATAAGCTGCATGAAGGTAATGTAGCTCAAATCATTAATGTTACAACAAAAAATTATAATGTAGAATCTATTTTTACCTAAAACATAACCTCAAATTCATATATGGAGTTGGGGTTAGGTTTGAGCTCTGCTTTTAGCTTTTTATAGGAGATACTTTTGGGATCCCACTTTGTATTGTTAGCTTTTAGCTTTTAGATATAATTATAAAAGTCCCAACTCAACATAACAAGTAGGTTATCTCCCGTTTCTATCTAGATCCATCATAATAGATTAATACCTTATAAATTGAAGCAGGTATGACCTTGACAGTCATTGAAATACACAGTCTAAGAAAAATCACAAGATACTAGACTACCGATGAATTGGGGTTCGGATTCTATTTGGAATTCTTTAGGACTCCATAATAATTTAACTAATAGACCAAAAATGAGGAACAGAGAGGATAGGGACTCTGAGGACAACAGATGAGAGACAAATTCAGCCTATCCATCCAGCAAATGGTCAGGGAGTCTCAATCCCATAAAAAATCAACCCCCCTACCACCACTTGAACACACATTAGTTTGGGACTGCTTCAGATTCGATCTATCACTATTATGAAGCTACTAATTCATTATTACAGACCTATATCAACATTTCAAAACAACCAGCAGTGATAGCCTACTCCAAACAGGCCTAAAAAAATTGCATCCCTTTCTAATAGGATGAACATACCTTAGGAAATTTACGGTTCAAACTTAGAGGTCTCACAATGATCACAACTTAATTCAAACATCCTTTAAACAGTCATAGATGAGTTTAACAATTTAACAAGTGTTCATGGTTCAGATCTAGAATCCCACAAGGTTCACAAGACATATATAGAAGCCCAAAAAGTCACGGCCCTATCTACAACAGCCCACAAAGTCAAGCAAGGTCACAAATGTCGCGACCCAAGATAGAATCGTCAATACAGTCACATATCATCCTAGGAAGGTTTAGTAATGTTTAGTAAGGTTTAGCAGCCCGATCAAGACTACGACCCAGCTCAAAAAAAAGCAAAGCAACAGCCTCAACAATATACAGGAATTAAACAATAGAGAATCAGTACCATCAATGAAGTACAAACAACCTCACAAGATCTTTGGTTGATAATGACAGTCTTTTGGAAGAATATTTGTCACTGGAGGCTAATACAATTATGCATTTTAATTATGCCAATTGATTATTGCATTAGATGAATGTTGGTCTCGTGCAAATAGGTATCCTACAATCAATTCATAGGAACCTAGTGCATAGACCATTTTTCTCTCCGCTTAGCTTTGTAGAGCTCATTTATTTTTTTGAATAATGATAAGTATTTACAAAGAAAATATGCAATCAACATAAAAGAATCGAGATTCAAAAAAGTGAAGACAATTAATTCATGCAACTAAAATGCAATAAGAATATCTTTTCTCAAACCCTGAATCAATGGAAACCGATTAAAACGAATCTTGATTCAAACTACAACAAATGGCTAAATCAAGCATCAAATGAGAACTATAAGCATTCAAGGGACTAACACAATATTTAACCAAAATACACACAAACTTCAAAAAGCGACAAAGTGCTTCAAACAAAAGCAATAAACAAACGATAAAAATTTGTCAAGATATTCCTGTTAAACACCAACATGGTTTCATGTACTTGAATGAGCTCATTCTTGCTTAGTGAAAGTGTTGTCAAATTAGTTACTTATCCTTTAATGTTAGGACACTATCTATGTGAAGAGATATATCCTAGGCCTAGCTTTCTCAAATTCCACCGTCACTTCCTATCACATACAAGAAAGAGACAATGTAAGAGGTTAATATCAAAACATCAATATTAAAATAAGATGCATGAAGGTAATGTAGCTCAAATCATCAATGTTACAACAAAAAAGTACAATGTAGAATCTATTTTTACCTAAAACACGACCTCAAATTCACATATAGTGATCACCAGCAAGGGTACATGGAACATCTGGACAAAAATAAGACTCAAGAGTCCTTAATGTGTATTAGATCATATACAATCTTAGGTGAAATCCAATTTCCAAGTCACATTTTGGCCTTGGTCCTCATTTTCGACATTTTGGCTCTGGTCCTCATTTTCTACATCAAGTTCATTAGATATATTTGTTATATTGTTTTCTCCCCTTCTTTCACAATCGGATCGCCAAAGAGCTAATGCTCTTTCATATGGAAAATTGTCAACCTCATACTTTGTTACATATAATCTTAAGCATGTATCCACATTTTTATCAAGCTTGTTCCTCAACTTTGAATTCAATAATGTTAGTGCACTAAACATTCTCTCATCCTCCACTGATCCCAAAATCATGGTTTGACATAAATCTGCTAATTTGAAATATTCTGACATTTTTTCCCGTAGCACTTCGCTACCACTGAGCTTAGTCCATAATCTTGTAATTGCACCATATTCTTTACTATCCGACGGAGAAAATTGGCCCCACATTGTTTTACCAAAGCATTAAGATTGATCTACCATTTTTTCTTTATCTAAAATACCTTGAATATGTTCTCCTTGTATCTCGGCCTCTTGACAAAAATGGCTATGCAAAATCTTGATTTTCTTTATAAAGTCAGCTTCTAAATTTTTTTCATTTTGACTATGGTCCCAATATTGAGGGTATACGATAGACATGGCCTCCAACAATTCATCTCGAGGAAACCGTTCTCTTACCTCTGATGATAGTGATTTTGCAATTTCTTTCAAGTTGTCTCTCACTGAAATTACAACATAGTGAAATTGTTCTCTTGAGACGGAGCACTGTTTGGTGGATCTTCCTATCTTTTCATTATAATAAAAGGGAACCATATGCCCATGAAATGCCATACATAGCATCCCTTTTTCATCAAACTTCCAAAAAAATTCATCATTTTCTATATTGATAATCTTCCTCCAATTTGTAAATCCTAAATTTGTAAAAGAATCTTCCATAATATACAAATTATCCAATGCAAGACATGTTAATTTTCTTGCTCTTGTGTATTCAACAATATACATCGTGCGACTCTGAGCCATCTTCACGAGGTTATTCATTTCATGAAGCATAGGAAGAATTCCAGCCAATGTTAATAATGTCTCTATATCAGTTAGTAGAAATAGAAGAGTTTGAGCTTTTTCTACACTTGAGCGATGTTCATACATCACCCCTACCAAGGATGCATACTCATCGAATAGTATTTGAGCTAGACCTTTTAGTGAAATCCATCTTGTAGCAACATCTTTTAGTAGTTTTTTTCCATCTGTAACACCTTCAGCAAATTTTTGAAACTCTAAGAATCGCTTGGGACTTCGACAAAAGTATGCATGAACCTCACGTACAAGATATTCAACATGTGAAACCGATGGAAATGTGCTCACTATTTTAAATGCAAGATTCATCCTATGAGCCATACAATGAATACCAAGCATATACGGTGCAACTGAGAGTTGTAGCCTGACACAAAGGCCATTCCTTTGACCCTGCATTACTGCTGCTTCATCTGCTCCAACACATACCAACTTTTTTGCAATCATTAAACCATCCATACCACCAATTTCCTTCAAACTCTTAATAACAAGTTCATAAATGTTTTCTACTGTAGAACTGTTGCTCATTTTATGAATTCCAAGTAGATAGGAATGTTTGATATGATCATTGACCATATAAATGCTCATGCAAATCCATGAAGTATTATCAATAGCCGTAACTTCATCCAAAGACAGTGACAAAAATGTAGCAATTGCAATCTTCTCTTTCATATCGTCCTTTTCTACTTGAGCTAGATATTTTCCCCATTCCCAACCACTCGATAAAGACCAATGAGAAGATGGAAAATTTGGCACTTGAATAAAAGACAGATATTTCATCATTTTTGGATAATCTGTCATAGGACGACCATTGGATAGGAGGTGAAATACAATGCTTAATTGACGTATTGTATTTGATAAGAAATGTGTTTCCATCATCTTTCCAAATTGAGATTTGATGGTTCCTCCACTTTCCTCAAGTTTTTTCTTATTTAGTAAGAATTCATTATATTCCACTTCAAATTGGAGATGTCGACATTTGCTAACAGATTTCCATCTGGCAGTAGATTTATTCTCATCATTTGCAGTTTTCTTATCATACACCTTCCCAACATGCTTCTCGATTGTGTCTAACTTCATCTGTAATTTCACTACCTTGCCAAGTTTCCAACTACATGAAATGCAGTTAACTTCTCGTGAGGTCTCATTCTCATTTGTTGGAGGTATTGGTTCAATACATGGGTATCTTGAGACCCAATCATCTTTGAATTTTCTCGCTGCATCCCATTGGCCCTTTTTCCTTTTCCGTGAATGCACTATGTCACCTTGCAATGAAAAATCTTCAACATTTGAACTACCAATTTCGGATGGAAATTCATTTGTCTCACTTTGATCATTAGAGGAATGTATTCTACCATCCATTTTCTGGGTTGCAGATGAATTCTCAAAAGTGTTGACATCTCTCTCACCGATACCTTGCTCAAGAGAGCTTGAAGCATGAATAGGATGTGGATTATTGGATTGAGGATTTTGAAAATATGATATTACATCCTTTTGTTTTGATGTTTTATTTTTCTTTCCACAATCCATGTTTGACATCTACTTAATATTCCAAAATTGAAATTCCAAATCGATATAGAAACCAGAAGTGAAGCCTGCATGAGAAAAATGATACAA
>LPNX010198694.1:216058-238059 GCA_001517045.1 Pseudotsuga menziesii | reverse complement strand
AAGGAAGCTGAGATGCTCTATCTTCATCAAAACACATTAGATAGAACACTTATCCTTCATATTTTCTTTGTTATACAAAGCTAACAATGTATAGAAATCAGAGTGACAATGTCGAGCATAATATCAATCACTACATGTAACATAGATTCTATGTGTATAATCCCTTCAGCATCTGCACACACAATTCTCATGTTTATAGATTCCCATTGATTATCTGGATTTCAATTGCTAAACTCAAATTCAATTCCATGTAAGATAAATATTTATACAGATGACTTACTCTTCCATCAGATTAAAACAAGCTAATAGATTCTATTTTCACTGTTATTCAACTCAAAGACTTCATATAGAAAATCACTCTGTTTCTTATTTAATTTTCTGAGCCTATCATACAATGTAGAGATCGAGCCTATAAGATCTGGGTATGAATAACATCAACAAGCAGTCTTAAATCCCTAATTCTAGGCGCTTTCTAGGCATGAAAACATTGAAAAGAGACCTGTAGCAATTTTGGGACAAGTTAGTGTAAATCATCGCTTGATCAAGGGATTAAAGAACCCTCGATTGAGATTGCGTTTCAGGCAACCCATGCCTGCATCTTTCCAAAATGTGTTACACAACTTTATGGGAACACCCACACATAAACAAACATTAAGTGAAAAATTGTAAATGCATAAAGAAGAAAACCTCTTTGACTCAAGAAGTGATTGAATCATCAAATTAAAAAAAAAATTGAAAAAGAAAGATAAATCATTGTAAAAAGGGTGGAGTTGCAAACCTTTGTGAAAAATGTTAAAAAAGGGTAGACCTACACGAAATTTGAATAAGGATATTATTTTCAATGTAGGGTGCATGGTTGATAGTACTCAACACTCTAAATTTAACATAAAAGTAAGCGATCATGAAATGAAATTAAGGGAGCGAGTACAAGCAAGCATAGCAAAATGAATACACGGGTAAATGAAGAAAGCATTTTCAAAAATCAAATCAAGAAATTAAATAACTATTTGACAAATTACAAGATTTGGATAATTTGGTTCATAATCTTTAGAAGGAAATTGAATGGAAGGATCTACCAGATTGAAGCAAAGTGAACAAAATTAATTGAAAATGAGGAGCGAATTGAGAACATGGTTGATGTATCTTGTGACACTAATAACCTCATTGAAACATTGGATGCTACTTGTGACACCAATAACTTAATGCAAAAATTTGATGTTACCCGTGACATAAATGTCCTAGTAGAACTAGGTGATAAAAATATGACAAATGAAATGGTTGATGATTCTTTACAAGGTTACGCGATGGAATTGATTAACACAAGTTTTGAATATGAGTAACTGCAAGAAGAAGTGATTCATACTAGATTTAATATTGATAAATGTGAAATTGAATTTTATTTTAATGTCACAAAATAAACTATCATGATTGCATAAAGGAACATCAAGGAAAACATGATCTTGTGAAGCATATCATCAAACCTTGGGAAAAAATTAATGACAACAAACAAGAAACAAGACTTGGAAATGATAAGGAAGTTACTTTCCATATTCTCAACTATTCCAGACCAAATTGATTCTATAATGCATGAATTCTTGCCAAACATTTGAAGTAGAAAGACTCAAATATTCAACAACTTGATAAAGGGGATGATGATAAAATTGAGAAAATTCTTAATAAATGGAAACATTGTCATAGAGTTGGGCATTTTGAGACATTTTTTTTCATCCTTGTCTTCATGTGGGAAGACAATTCATCTTTCAAAATTATTTCTAAAGAAAAAGAAGGTTAAAAAGGAACATAGCATTATGGTTGGATACATTCTTGGCAATGGAATCAACAAATTGAGAATTTGCGTAAATCTTATTGTCTAGTTTAGACATGAAAAGACACATTTGAATAATAAAAATACAAAAAGAAATAACTTTTAATCAATTAATCTAGATGATAATTTAGGGGATGACTATAACCCATTATGAATTGGCACTCCCTTGTACCTTAAGGGGGGGAATTACACACATGAGACACAATTATAATCTCCTTCACATTAAAATGGGTCTAGTATATTATGAAAGAAGTTAGAGGTCAATTAAAATCACCACACTAGTGAAATTGGTTAGTGGTCAACCAAAACCACCATATACATGGTAACTAATTCAGTCATTAAACAACTATTCAAAAATAGAAGAATTCAAATCATTAACTTGGATCCCTCCCACATTCTTCTCACCTTGCACTTGATAGGGGGAGCATCAATGATGATAGTCAATATTCAAGTCTTGAAGTTATATCAATTCAAATTCCATCAACATTTGATAATTCCAACATGGAAACTAGTGTCCTCAACAAGCCATCTACAATAAAATAAACTATTCATTGGGATATTGTTCAACACCCAATTGTGTCTAAATTTAGAGAGAACATTAGTGATCCTATTTGTTCAGTTATAGAATATTGGTTGTCAATCAATTTATATTTTAGGATATACTCTGCTACCTCTAATTATTAATATGGGATGTGGACTTGTGATATGTATACGTTGTATGTGTAGATAACCAATCTGTCATTAGGAAACCCTATTTAACACACTACCTACATGAAATAATTTACTATTTAGGAAAACCCATACGTTGTTATTGCACTAGATATTCTACCATATTCCATTAATTCTCAATTACAAGTTGAATGCCTTAAAGAATATTATTGATATTGCGTCTATCCAACACTACTATTTGTACTTATTCCAAATTTTGGTGGTTACAAGAATAATACAAACTACAGGTTAGAAGAAAAAAATCATCATAGGAAAGATAAAGTTATAGGAAAATTAAGTTACATAATAGTGAAACTATAGAAAACAATAAAAAATGCAGTGTAAATTGCTACAGGTCTCTTTTCAATGTAAATCCCTATCCCTTACATAATAGTGAAACTACAGAAAACAATAAAAAATGCAGTGTAAATTGCTACAGGTCTCAGAGTCACCTAATTCTAGGCGCTTTCTAGGCATGAAAACATTGAAAAGAGACCTGTAGCAATTTTGGGACAAGTTAGTGTAAATCCCAATCCCATTGTATGAGTTAGTAAAAAATTCTTACATATCAAAAGAAAATTGATAGGTTACTTCACCATGTTGAAAACTATGATAAGAAAGATACCATTAACCTAACTAATGATTCCCCTGCAATCTAATGTGGTCCTCATGCCAATGACAAGGAGGAACCATCTTCCCCTTATGTCACACTCAGTTTACAAGATAAATTTTTTCATAACTGTATGCGATATTTTTGGGCTTCTCATAACCTTATGCCTAAAATTATCATGGAATGGACGGGGTTGGACATAACTAGGCCTTATCATAGCCTTTACAGTTCTGATTGTAGGAATTTCAAATTTTTGGGAATGATAACAGACCTCATGGTTACTTTGGATCAGTTACCTACTAAGAGTATATTAATGGATGTAGTGGTGGAAAATGTACCAGCTACATACATCATTATATTTTCTAGAATCTAGGCTAATAATTTGGGAGGTACCATGCATATGGATATGAAATACGCCACTATTCCAATGTTTGCAAAAGAAACCAGATGGTTGTATAGAGAGGCTAAGTTCACGTATGTTGTAATTGACCAAAATAGTCCAAATAACTATCCTCTCTACATTGAATCATTGATGAAGAAGACATGGGTTGTTTCATTCTCTCTCTTTATATGAATCTATTGAGGATGAAGGGTTCAAATATCAAGTCATGGAACCCACCGAAATCCAAAATAACAAATTATGGAAATTATTTTTTGACAGCGCCTTTGCAGTGTACAAGAGATGAGTTAGGAGAAGGGGTCTTGCTACTTTCCCCATATCAGGATAAAATTACTATGTCATATAAGTTGAAGTTTAAACCTACCAATAATGTTTATTGAGTATGAAGCACTCATAATGTTTATTGTCATATAATGTTTATTGAGTATGAAGCACTCATAATGTTTATTGTCATATAATGTTTATTGAGTATGAACCCTAATCCCAAGTTCACTTTCCAAATCCTTCTTCAAGAAGTTGTGAGAGGCACCTGAGTATACTGATAATTGCAGTGGTATTTCATTGTTGAGAAAGTTCACATAACTCAACTATTTGACACTCTACCTTTGGTTTCCACTAAGGAACCAATCCTTTTCAAGGACCTCTTTAAGAGGAATTGTGCCTTTTCATTTTCAAAATAGTTTTGCAGTACGCGTTTGCAAACAAACTCTGAAGCAATAGCAGTAGTACATATATATTCATTAATTAACAGTTTCTTGTAATGTTTTTATATGCAGGGCTGGATGACTGTTAGAGTACCCTAAAGGGGGGTATTATAAAATGCAGACCAAGTATAGGATGGGAAGCAACTGAAAGGGCTGCCCTTTGGGTTGATAAGGCATTGGACAAGGCCTTAAAAGGGCAGACCGCGGGTAGAAGGAAGTTAGCAAAGGTCTGTTCCAGACCTAGAGGAGGGGCCAAGGCACTAAACAAGGAGCCCAAGGATGTTTAAGGAGTGGCCATGGACTGTAGCATATACAACCTGAAGCTTACACTTGTGCTAAAGATGCTAGACTTTGAGCAGTTGTTTGAGGTGTAGACATATGCCTAAAAATTTTCCATTGGAGAAGTTTGATCACAGGAGGGTCATCTTGTATCCTATGATAATATGAAGCTATAGGATTGCAAGTGGAGGCACCCCATTCATGAAAAATATATGACTACATTTGTGCATTTCCTACAAGCATGGAGGAATTATTTGGGGTAAACCGTTCATTGTGAATATATCAAGTCACTAAACAACCAACCCTAGGGGAGAGCCCTAAATGCAAGTCTGTAAGGAGACTCAAACACCAAATAATATCTTCTTTTGGAAGGGTTAGTGATCAGTGCCTTAATGGAGTCAAGAAGAATACATACTATATGGACAAATATGAACCTCGTAAATGCAATCAGTAAGTCAACTTCAAGGCAAATCTAGAATGATAATGTTATGCCAAGGTTATGCAAGTAGTTAACAAAAACATTAATCGTCAAGTTTATCAAATACTTAGGCATTGCATGACCATCAACTACTATTTATCATCATTCATGTATAACCATAGACAAATTGGAGTGTGGTATGAGTACAAATATGGCAGCCCAATAAACAATAATAAAGCAATCAGTAAGAAGATGTATCCAGTGTAGTCATATGCATACCCATTTATCCACCATTCATTATTAATTTAAACATAATATAGATGGCAGTTACATGTAATTTAGCAATACATGATATTCAACAATTATTGGTCATTTTCCAAAGTATTTATCAATTAGTATTAGGTCTGTCCATAAAATAGAATTCAGTACGCGTTTGCAAACAAACTCTGAAGCAATAGCAGTAGTACATATATATTCATTAACTAACAGCTTCTTGTAATGTTTTTATATGCAGGGTTGGATGACTGTTAGAGTACCCTAAAGGGGGGTATTATAAAATGCAGACCAAGTATAGGATGGGTAGAAACTGAAAGGGTATGGGGTGGAGTTACGCTTCTATCAATGCTGCTATGCACTAGTGCTCAAGGATATGGGGTGACTGCAAAACATCGCAGGCTGCTAGAAGGTGAAATTTTAAAGTAGAATCTGTAGAATTGTTCAATCCCTCTGGTTCCTAAGGTCCGTGGTTAACAATGGTAAACTTTAGTTGTTTGATTGGTTGTTAACAATGATATACAAGGTGAAAATTCAAAGTAGGATCTACGAAAGTTTTCAATCTTGTTTGGGACTGATATATCCTGGTTCAAACTATGATATTAATTATTTTCATTGTATTTGTGTTATATGTATGAATGTACAGTTTGTGTTGACAATCGCTTGAATGTCTTACACAACTTACAGGTGGTAACAACTGTAGGCCTACTCAATTGTTGCTATGCAGGAGCAATCATACCAAAAGGGGGTAGTTGCACGCTGCATCTTAACAATGGCACCCAAGACACTTGTGACTTTCACTATGTGGGTAAGTGCGAATAAGTTTAAAGAGGGAAGATCCTGGAGTAGCAATACAACATGAGGTAATCACTTGACTTAGTTCACAAGGTGCAAATTAACCTCGTACTATCACACTTATTATGCTAGAAGAACCACACTAAGGATAAGAGACGAGCAATAGTTTAAGCACATGAGTCAATATAATGCATAGAATGGTTTCCTCCCACAAAAGAATCTAACCACTATCCTTTATAAGAGGAGGCACCGCGTGCCAAACCCTTGTGGCAATGTTTTGAGACTATTCAAACTCAGAAAGGGAGACATTCAACTTAAAAGAAGAGTAATCCTCATACTGACAATCAGAACCAATGAGCGTACAAGTGGAAATAGAAAAATGATTAGAGCCAATGATAGTGAAGTCCAAATGAATAGAGGGCTGACTAGTGGATGAGAATGTAGCTACATGAGAATTGGCATAGAACCTATCAAGTCTACCTTGATCTAGTGAAAACCAAAAACAGTCTTCAAAGCAGTCCCCACCCTTTTGAGCCAGGAAGAACTTGAAATCATGAAATCCTGAGCATTAGCAGTTATGCCATAGCTGAAAGGGATGTTTAATACCTGGAATTCATTGAGCCCGCTAATTCTAGTGCTGAACAAAAAATTTCCAAGGAGGATCCCTTTGTTAACTAGAATAGAGGGCTCACTAGTGGATGAGAATGTAGCTACATGAGAATTGGCATAGAACCTATCAAGTCTACCTTTGATCCAGTGAAAACCATAAACAGTCTTCAAAGCAGTTGACACCCTTTTGAGCCGGGTAGAACTTGAAATCATGAAATCCTGAGCATTAGCGATTATGCCATACAGCTTAAAGGGATGTTTAATACCTGGAATGCATTGAGCCTGTGCAATCTGGTGCTGAACTAAAAATTGACAAGGAGTATCCCTCTTCACTGCATGTACTACCCATTTGTCACAAAGAACTCCTCCTTGAGCTCTTATGTTAGGGAGGCCCTGGCCCTGTCCCCTTTGGTCTCTTGATAAATTGCAGATATCCCAAGCCACCAAAGGAATCATCTTTCCTGTTGATCTCATTGCATGCCTTTTAAATGGAACCATATTCAATTTCTGTGATTTTTGCAATGTACTAGTTTGATGTAGACTTCCACTTTACTCTCCTCATATATGCATGTAATCTGCTGTTATTAAATTGGAACCCATTCTTTCAATATGGTACAACTTTTGATTAGTTCTAATGCCATTCTTGTCTCAATTCTTTGTTTGTTTACTAATAAAGGTGGACACCATTGCAAGTAGCTCGTCTTTGGCACAGACATTGGATTGAAGGGCTACTAGCTCGTGGCTCCCAATCTGGTGTACCATGTTTTCCGCCATCTCGATATTTAGCCCTGCCTATCATGAGCATTATGCAAATTGCTAGGTATGAATATTTATATCTGATGTTAACTGTTCAAAGGTACATCATGTATTTAATTAGTTAGGAAGAACAGTGCCCAGTTCATCTCCTAAAAGGTATTTGTTGTTGGTTTACCATTAATAAACTGAAATTCAGGAAGAATATATTTAGACTTATTAATTAGGATAACTACTTTTAAAATATAAATTGAAAGTTCAAGTGAATGGACAGGTTTTGTGCTGTATCTTCTGTCAGGTTTGGAAAAGCATGGCATGCTAATATATCTTTTTTTTTTGTTTATATATTTTTTAATTTCACGTTCTGAATCATTTGGTTCTTTTTGGATCATTGGATGATAGCTTATCCTTGTAATTAGACTAACCAGGAATTATAGGTCTAAACATATTTGTGCCGCTAGAATAAGTAATATTGTCTTTTCTGTAAAATGTGTCAGACATCTGACTTTGGATTTTCTCATAGTATGAATTAGTCATTTAAGAAGTCTCATAAATTTTAGTGCTGGACAGAGATATACAAAATAGACCATTCTATAAGAAACTGATTTAGATGCTCATGTTTCCCTGAAAGCAGTAGTATGCTGTCTTTTGTAAGAAACATTGTCATGAAGAGAGAAATCCATTATCTTGCTTGAGCGATGGCAGGATAACATTGATATTTGACAGGGATAACTGAAATGACAGGTTGGATTCTTAGCTCTTATTTGGAAGGAACGAAAAACTATATTTTCCCATTCTTTGTATGCAGAGGAAATATTGTACATTTCTCTTCAAATTGATGAAAAACTTGATTGAGTAGTGATCCTCGTGAAGTTTCTTTGTAAATCTCACAAAATGCAAGATGTTGCTAGTTGACAAAGATGATGCTATTGGGAGGGTATGTACAAGCAATAGTAGTAGTACAATGTACATATATATTCATTAACTAACAACTGCTTGTAATGTTTGTATATGCAAGGTTGGATGACTGTTAGAGTACCCTAAAGGGGGGTATTATAAAATGCAGACCAAGTATAGGATGGGCAGCAACTGAAAGGGTATGGGGTGGAGTTACGCTTCTATCAATGCTGCCATGCACTAGTGCTCAAGGATATGGGGTGACTGCAAAACATCGTAGGCTGCTAGAAGGTGAAATTTTAAAGTAGAATCTGTAGAATTGTTCAATCCCTCTGGTTCCTAAGGTTCGTGGTTAACAATGGTAAACTCTGGTTGTTTGATTGCTTGTTAACAATTATATACAAGGTGAAAATTCAAAGTAGGATCTATGAAAAATTTCAATCTTGTTTGGGACTGATATATCCTGGTTCAAACTACGATATTAATTATTTTCATTGTATTTGTGTTATATGTATGAATATACAGTTTGTGCTCACAATCGCTTGAATGTCTTACACGACTTACAGGTGGTAACAATTGTAGGCCTACTCAATTGTTGCTATGTAGGAGCAATCATACCAAAAGGGGGCAGTTGCACGCTGCACCTTAAAAATGGCACCCAAGACACTTGTGACTTTCACTATGTGGGTAAGTGCGAATAAGTTTAAAGAGGGAAGAGCCTGGAGTAGAAATACAACATGAGGTAATTTTTCACTTCACTATAGAACCTAAGGTAATTTTTCAGTTCACTAGGGTTTATGGATCTTGGTATCTCGATGTACATGCAAGCACAAAAAGATAACTTGAGTAGAGACTGAATTTATTTACGGTATTTAGTATTCGTTCTTGCTATTGTAATTTAAATAGTGAAATTTTTGAAATTTTGTTTTCCAAAAATTATGCAATAAAACGTTTCTTACTTCCTCACCTGATTAGAATTGAATTGAACAAGAATACCACAGTTAACTCATGCTAGCAGCATCAACAACAACTATTGTTGGATATGTTGAAGAAGAATAAGCACCCATATGAAAACATAGGGAAGAACCCATGGACAAGTGGCCTTTCTCTCAAGCTGACAATTTACAGTTAGCAGACCACCTTGGCTCCCTCGTCAACAAATGCAGTGTAAATTATTTTGCTGAGAGCAAACCATTACCATTCCTAAGAGAGAAATCCATTATCTTGCTTGAGCGATGGCAGGATAACATTGATATTTGAAAGGGATAACTGAAAGGACAGGTTGGATTCTTAGCTCTTATTTGGAAGGAACGAAAAACTGTATTTTCCCATTCTTTGTATGCAAAGGAAATATTGTACATTTATCTTCAAATTGATGAAGAAAGATTGTACATTTCTCTTCAAATTGATGAACAACTTGATTGAGTAGTGATCCTCGTGAATTTTCTTTGTAAATCTCACAAAATGCAAGATGTTGCTGGTTGACAAAGATGATGCTATTGGGAGGGTATGTACAAGCAATAATAGTAGTACAATGTACATATATATTCATTAACTAACAGCTGCTTATAATGTTTGTATATGCAGGGTTGGATGAATATTAGAGTACCCTAAAGGGGGGTATTATAAAATGCAGACCAAGTATAGGATGGGCAGCAACTGAAAGGGATGCCCTTTGGGTTGATAAGGCATTGGACAAGGCCTTAAAAGGGCAGACCAAGCGTAGGAGGAAGTTAGCAGAGGTCTGTTCCAGACCTAGAGGAGAGCCCAGAGGCCAAGGCACTAAACAAGCAGCCCAAGGATGTTTAAGGAGTGGCCGTGGGCTGTAGCATATACAACCTGAAGCTTACACTTGTGCTAAAGATGCTAGACTTTGAGCAGTTGTTTGAGGTGTAGACATATCGAAAGCGTTTCTATGGGGTATTATAAAATGCATACCAAGTATAGGATGGGTAGCAACTGAAAGGGCTGCCCTTTGGGTTGATAAGGCATTGGACAAGGCCTTAAAAGGGCAGACCGAGGGTAGAAGGAAGTTAGCAGAGGTCTGTTCTAGACCTAGAGGAGGGGCCAAGGCACTAAACAAGAATCCCAAGGATGTTTAAGGAGTGGCCATGGGCTGTAGAATATACAAACTGAAGCTTACACTTGTGCTAAAGATGTTAGACTTTGAGTAGTTGTTTGAGGTGTAGACATATGCCTAAAAATTTTCCATTGGAGAAGTTTGATCACAGGAGGGTCATCCTGTATCCTATGATAATATGAAGCTATAGGATTGCAAGTGGAGGCACCCCATTCATGAAAAATATATGACTACATTTGTGCATTTCCTACAAGGCTACAAGCATGGAGGCATTATTTGGGGTAAACCGTTCATTGTGAATATAGACAACGTTGCAACAAGCTACATTGTGACACAACTAAAACAATTACCTAAGTAAGAAAGGTGGCAATACTTCTTGGTATAAGAATTCAACATGACCATATAGTATCAACAAACTTAATGCAAATTTTGATGCCTTGAGAAAACTGGCACAACTCACATCCTTAGAGGAAGATGAGTTGCCGGTGCCAAGATGATGCCATGTGTAGGTTTTTACTGACTTGCATGTGTAGATCATGGATGGATTGCATTGAGACCCATCAATGATAAACATCATGAAGCAGGTGAATGAGGGTAATGTAAGGAATTTTTGGGTAGACAAATAGCTTCTGTACTTTGGAAACCACATCTATATATCTAAGTCATCAAATATCAGGAAGGAGCTCTTAAATGAATGCCATGATTTGCCTTGGGATAGCCACCTAGTGACAATGAATAATGATGGAATTGTTGGAGAGAGGATACCATTATGAGTAGATGCACAAGGATGTAGAATAGTATGCCATGACTTGTCTTCTGTACAAACAAGACAAGGAAGATATATGAATGAAGGCTGGCCCACTACAAACTTTGTTGTGTCTAAGAGATCTTTGGAAAGCGTTTCTATGGAGTTCATCACCCATATGTCATATTTGCAAGGGTACACTGGAATCGTTGTGGTTGGGGACATATTTTCCAAGTATTCCATCTTCATGCCAATGAAGATACCTTGTGTTGTGGAAAAAGTTGCGAAGTTGTTCAAAAATGTTGTAAGTATTGGGGTTTTCCATTGAGTATTGTGTTGGACATGGACACAAGGTTCACCAAGAGGTTTGAACATAGTTGTTT
This sequence comes from Pseudotsuga menziesii, assembly GCA_001517045.1. Lineage (NCBI taxonomy): Eukaryota > Viridiplantae > Streptophyta > Pinopsida > Pinales > Pinaceae > Pseudotsuga > Pseudotsuga menziesii. The sequence continues at coordinate 226,580 of LPNX010198694.1, read as the reverse complement.
AAGCTTTTTGGGACCAGTCACCAATCTATTGATGATTTCCAGCTACCACCCACAAATCGATGGGTAGACATAGTGCATAAATGGCCTGTTGGAGGACTTCCAAATAAACTGAAAGCCTCCTTGAACTCAGAGATCTGTTCCTCTATTAGCTTGTCCATCATTTTCACGTAATGGAAAAGTAGGGTGAACTCTAAATTAATAAGCATATATAATAGAAAGTCTTTTTGCTTACAGCACCATATATCCCATACTAGCTAGACTTATTAAAAAAAAGAACATATAACAAATGCAGCAAATTAGCTGGGCATGGTAAACATGATTCCAAAACAGATTTGAAGCTCTATATATTTATGACGTCTTCCTATGGGACTCCTTACCGCTGATATCTTCCCCCTAGGGTGACATTGTTTCATATCTTAATGAGAAAAACTACTATTTATGAGCGAGATACTCCATCCCATTTATGAAGCTTGGAACTGAATCAATCAAATCAACTGAAGTGGGTCCACTTGGTCAATTGTAATGTAAGCAGATCAAAGACCAAGGAAATAAGACTGGATTTCCCTGAGTCAAAGACCGATCTTACTTTCTTCTGCTTCTCCTTGTTCCTTCTCAAAATAGAACAAGGGACGAGTCACAACTTCGATCGTCCAGGAGATAAAAATGTATGATATATATCGTTGGTGGGTACAAAACCCCGACTCCCAAGTTGGAAAAAAATCCTTGTTCCTTCTCAAAACAGAACAAGGTACGAGTCACAACTTCGATCGTCCAGGAGATGCACATTGCAATGTATGATATATATCGCTGGTGGGTACAAAACCCCTTTCCCCTCCGCTTTGCCATCTATTTCCCTTGGAATTTTTTCCACTGTTCTAAAAGCCTTAACATTTTAGCAGCTTTATATTAAACTACAAGTTAACGCAATTTTATTAAGCAACTTAGCATCTTACTATATTTTACTAGCATCAAGAAAACTAAAGCTATAATAATCTAAAAGGAGAAACCAGGCCATTCGCTATCGCTCAACAGAAGAGAACTCACCGACTCCCGAGGTGGAAAACTAGAAGATTTTTTTCCAGTTGTTCCTTTGAATAAATCGTGGGATTGAAAAGTGAATATTCTTGAAAATAAAAATAGAAGGAAAAGCGAAGAAATCTATGAATCTGTACCATGTGCCCTGACAAATAATTGCTAATGATCTCCATGGCTCTTTATTACTATAACTTACACCTAGAATAAAAGTTAAAACCAACAGAGTGCCAAAGAATAATATCCAGATTCCAATTTGGAAAATCCCATCAAGTTGTGGTCTAGCAACAAGGTTGAGTGCTCACAACAACTAGCCTGTAAAAAGCCTGCAAATAGAAGAAGATTCAAGAAACTAACCTGTAAAAATCCTGCACAGTGCATATAGAAGAAACTTTTTGAAATTGCTTCCCACGAATCCACTCAGCCTAACAGCCACTGTAAAGACCGATTTGCAATAGAAATCAAGCTTGATGTTGAACCTGAGTCCTGACTCTTGCACCATTATATGGTTAAAAAACTTCCTCACTTGACTAAATTTATGGACCAAATCCAGTGAAAAAACTTCCCCAATTGTTTAAATCTCCACATTTTACTCAAATAATTGTCCACAAATCCAAATCCAGGACGAACTATGTCCAGTTTACCCCAATCGAGGTGGAAGTAATACCAGTTTACAGAAATATTCATAAATCCAAGCGAAATAGCAAATTTTTAATCGTATTATCCATAAATCCTGGGCAAAATACCAATTTTTCAAACTATTATCCATAAATCCGGTGAACAATCTTCATTTCTCCTCCCAATCGGAAAAAATTGGGCAAATTTGGGCAAATATCTCCTCGCAGACGGAAAAATTTAGGCAAATGTGGGAAAATATAAATAATTTCGTGGGCTAATATTCTTTTTCTAGATTTTCCCTAAATTGGGATGAATGCAATTTACCTTGGCATAGCTATATACAAAATAAATAATGGTCGAATATATTAAATAAAATAATAACATTTTAATATAAAAATTCGCCCACTTTTTTTTGTGTAACCCTTAAAATTCGCCATTGGGCTATAATTTTCCCCTAAAATCATCCTTGGGGTGTGGGAGTCCATTGTATAGTATTGCCATGACATTTCATAAGAGCCTCATACTCCTATTGATCTTTTGCTGGCCTATTTCCCTCAGGACTCCCTTATGTCAAGTTGTAATTGCATTATCATGAGCGTTTCCTGCCTTCTTGAGCCTTACGCCGACTTCCCTGACTCTGAGTTTCAGCCATATAGCTCGAGCTTGTCTCATGTCTAGCCATGCAGAGCCATATTTTATATCCTTTGTAGCTTGATTCCCTATTCTACCGGGAGGGGACTTTCCCCCGAGTGTCGCTATCCTACACATGTATCCATACATTGAGCATAGGTATGTTCCACTACCTGGAACTAGTTTGTTTTCCCATATGACACTCGTCTCCTCATAGTCTGTAACTATAAAGCAGTTTTATTCTTTTTCAAGCTTTTTAAATATTTGAAAAAGTCCAAAAAAATTTAAAAAACCAAAAAGCCAGACAAGGAAAGATGTTATCTTTGGCAGCTGTCGCATCGTGTCGCCTTCGAACAAAGCATTGTATATCACATCCATTGGTTGGGTTTATAGTTTGAATTTAGGAGTTGTACTGGTTTATCTGAGTTTATCTCCATCGACTGGTTAAGCTTCTAGTCCCTATGGAGCCTCTGTCGATGCCTCCTATGTCGCAGAGATGTCCCAGTTTTGTATATTGAGTCTATGCTGCCTACATTCAGTCACCATTCGTCGTTATGCTCTTGTTCAAAGGAAGTTGAAACCTGAGTCGGCCATTCCTCAGTTATCTTGACTTTGCATGTCGGCCATTCCTGTTACAGCTACTGGTTCGTGCACCTTATGATCGAGTCCTTCCACATTATACAACTTTGCTGAGTACCTCTTGTTGGATGATGGGGGATGCCTTAATGCCCTCCTTCCAGCGGATTTCATCCCATCGACTTCAGATCATTTATTCTGGGATTGGAATCTAGAGTAATTTTTTAGTGCCTTGAGACTTGCATTCATCAGTGGTAGGTTCTCTCGCCATCGACAGTTCTTTGGGAATACATCAATGTCCCCTGATCGATGGATTATCTCAAGTGTTTGACCTCAACACATTTATTCACACTTGTTAGTTTTCACTCTAGTACCTTGATTCCCATTATCATTATCGGTGGATGATCTCGCGTTTATTAACGGTATACATCAATGACCGGTAATCAGACGATGGACTACTATGTTCGACCTCGACACCTCTATTCACATAGTAGGACTTGTACTCGTAGCGGTTTGTGTAGAAGACCTTCTAGATTGGTGCCATCTCTTATATGCTACCTCCTTGATCATGCCAGTGTTCATGAGATTTCATCTCTCATGATTTGATTCCAGTATATGTCAGAAATTTCCAACCATTATGGAGATCTTGATCCATTGTATATCTTCAGCCATTATGGAGATCTTTATCCTTTGTATATCTTCATCATGGAGATTCTAATCTCTATATATTGTACGTGGCGATGACCACTTGTGTCATATTTTGTATCATACCTATTCATGGCCATTGTACTCTTATGTATCTGGGACTGCTATATGTATTTGCAGTTATATGTAGAGTTGTATCATTGTACTATGCTGATTGGGTGGCTGGTCTTCCACTGGGTTCTTCATCACTCCACTTCTGAGATGGACTTATAATGTATTTCGGCCATCGTATGACCCTTCTGACCTCACACATTAGGGGGCATCTGTTATAGCTGATTTTATGACACCTGGTGAATCACACTTGTATGGCCTTCCCCTGTCCCTCTGCAGACTCTTTGGACCCCATGGACCCTTTTTATACCTTTGATGTTTCCAATATCATCCCTAAAAACATGCTTAAATTTCTATACGTGAATTTTAAACCCTTTCTCACGTATATACGTGGGTTTGACCCCTAAAACCGTGTACATTGGGATGTGTGCAAAATGCCAAATTCTTTTGGAGTTTTCCTTAACATGGATCCAACTCACTTGTCTCCTGGCCTTCCATATTCCTTGAGATCGCTCGAATTCGACCCTTCATTTCCCCATTGAAGATCTATATAAGGAACCCTTTGGATAAATTGAGGAATATGTGAGAATTGAGAGCAAAGAAACTATAGTCCATTGTTGTCGGAACTTATGCTTGAGTCTGCATCCCTTTGTCCCTTGGAGCACTTTGGTGTTCTTCCCAAGGTTGTCTTTTGCTTGTGAGCTTGCTATCGAGAGATGGAGGATTGAGGTGGTGGAGGCCCAAGTGGGGGATTCAGTTTCTCTGATTCGCAGACATGCCGACAGAGGTTTCATTCATTGTAATCTCTGATTTTATATTAATAGAAAAATCTTTTCCTGTCCAATAATGTATGTTTGAATGAATATTTTATCCATGGATTATTTCAAATGCTTATACGTTGTTGATTATGTATGCTAGAGTAGATCTAACACCAATATATATAGCATGCTTGTCTTGTTTACTGATTGTTGAGGAAGTAATTTATCAATTCAAGTTGGAGTTGGAAAGCTAAATGGGGATCTACTTCAACCGTCTGGAATAAGGTACGAGTTTTGATCCTTTAGTGTTAGATATTTGATTTCTCTTGCATATTGGAAAGGATTGATTTCTGGAGTCAAGCTGTCTGTTGTGGTACCCCAAGCCATAGGAATTTCTCTCCGTAACAAGTCTCATTGATTAATCATTAGAAATTTTATAAATTTATAAATTTTAAGTTATTGTAGTTACTTTGATATGTAAATTATTTGATTACTATCTTCAATTTATGATCTTTCTGGCAAGTTCATCAATGAAGGAATTGAATATGTTATTTTATCTATCCAAAATAGGAATGGAAAACTTACTAAGGCTTCAGATCCAGAGGCAAAATAGAGTAAATCCTCAAAATCAAGGTTTACACCTAATCATTTCTCTGGTTTTCTAGATCTCTCTATCGTTGGGTTGAGCTTGTGTAGCTTGGACCTAGGCATAGAAAAAAATATTATTAGTGGAAATTTATGGGACACAAAATGAAGCTCCCTCTACTTTTCATAATGACCCAAAGCATGCTTACTTTAAGTCATCGTTAGATATCCACCCAAAAAATAATGTAGTGCAATATTACCAACAAGAGTGTGAGACATATGATATTGTGATTGCAAACAATTGAAAGTCTCCATTTGAAAATGTTAAGGGGATAGAAATATATAATGTTGATGGTAAATTCATCAAGCCACAATGATCCTCGGGTGGGAAGTGGGGTCAGGTTCTTGATGTTATCTCGAAGAGAAAGAAAGAGGCCCTTGCTCCTGAGAATATCAATCCTCTTCCTATTTCGTTTCCTTTTCTATTTCAATTTATGATAATTTATGATTCTTTAAATAGATTTTGCTTGTATACTAGACAACATAGTGTGCATTGAAGTTATCCAACAATATGAAATCCTTTTACTATAGATATGTCCTGAATAGTTCTATCCTTTATTGTTTATATATGGTTCTAGAGTAGTTAGGTCCTTTGTCATATATTAAATGAACTTCAAATGGATATAAGAAATGAGGCTTCTGTGATGCATTCTGCACTTCTTGTTTTTGTTCAGCTTACGAGAAATGTTAATAAATATGTTAATCCCTATGTTGTTCTTATCATTGGGAGAATGAGATCCTCAACTTTTCAACTCATATCAATCATGTTATATATTTCTCAATATTTTTAGCATCATAGATATCAACAATATGATGTTATTTATTTCATTATTGATCCCTACAAATGATGTGTGAAGTACAAGAATAAGCTTGCATCATAGCTTATATAGGGTAACTAAATTTATTTGGTCCCAGTTGTAGCCATCTTTGTCACAATAATGGAAAATATGATGCTTCATATGTTTTAGCTAGTGCCTTTAAAAATCATCAACATATTCCTTTGAAACAAGTGTTCATCAAGTGTTCTTATTAACTAGATATTTCTAGCTTGTAAGCTGATTGGCGGGAGGGTGTTGTCTTAGTCAGAATGTTTAGATTTAATTTAATAGGTTTCCTGGTGTAGTTCTAAGCCATCTTGTATTTGTAGAAAGTGGCATGTTCCTTATTTTCATTCCTAGACAAATCTAATGACTGGAGGAGGGTGTTTTCTTAATAAAAAAGTTTGGATTTACTTTAATAGGTAGCCTGGTGTAGTTCTAAGCCACTTTGTATTTTTAGATAGTGGTACATGCCTGATTTTCATTCCTAGACAAATATAGTGGTTGGTACTTCTGCAAGTATTATATATACTTCAAGGGTACTAGCTCAATGGAAGAGCACATGCCTTACAAGAAGGAGATTGGTGGTTCGATTCCTACACACCCTATCTACATAAATCAATGAATATTTGCATATAAAATGACTAAATTAGTGACCAAAAAATGAGAAATAAGTGACCAAAAAATGGGAGATAAGTGAACAAACAAATGACCAAAGTTCACATATAAATGACCAAATGACAGTTTTGGTGGCTAATTTTCAGTCTCTAATCATGCGACCAAAAATGTGGTCACATTTAGTTTGGTCATTTATAGCTTGTCGTGTGGTCATTAATATGACCATATGTTTGTTCATTAATTTGGTCATATATTTGGTCTTTAATTGTCACTGTGGTCGTTAATCTGGTCATATGTTTGGTCATTAATTTGGTTGTATATTTGGTCTTTAATTGTGATGATAAATGACCAAATATACGACCAAATTAATGACCAAACATATGACCAGATTAATGACCAAATATGCGATCAAATTAATGACCAGACACCAAGATATAAATAATCAAACTAAATATGACCACAATTTTGGTTGCGTGATAAGAGATCGAAAATTAGACACCAAGGATCGACAAATCAAAAGTGGTCATTTATATGCAGATTTTTGTCATTTTTTGGTCACTTATCTCTCATTATGTACTAGTGGAATATAAATACTATGAGTATTTGCATTACAATGGATATGTTTTAATTTTTATATTTTTCATTAATTTTAGTATTGATCAAATATGAGTGTGTTATGAACATGGTTTCCTTGATATTTCCACTAAGTCTTCCTTGTAACACGATATATTTTATTTTATCTTAATCATAGATAGTTAATGATTTATCAATTTAGTATTTCATTAGTAAATATTTTTATAGTGGCTTCTGTCAATTTTGAGATTTATTTTAAAAGTAAATCTCACAATCCCGTAAACAATTATTTTATCAAATGGTTTGTGTATGTTTATTAATATCTTATTGAATTTACATAATCCAAAATACTATTGTTTTTTATCTAATATTTGGTTTATATTTGATTAGTTTGCAACATAATTAATACTTATAAAAATTGGTTAGGTTATTTCTCTTAGATTCTTTATTTTCCTATAGTTAGTTGTTTATTAGCAGGGTTTCGTATTAATATTTTAGGATTAGGTTATCCATAGGATTGCATCTAAATGAATAGATAGGATTGCATATAGATTTAGGAAAACATCATCTGAAGTATCATTTTTGAGGGAGAAACCCATTAATTGGCAACAAGGCCAACATAATCCTATTGGAAACAAGCATACCAAATCACTAGGGCCCTAGGAAAGCCTTTGATCGGATTGTTTCGCTTACATTGATGAGCAGGTCATATGTGCTCATCAACATATTCCCAAACTCTAATTATTGACTCTTTTAAACCTATAATGTTAATTTTAATACCTTATCCTTCTTATTTCATTTATTGATTCCTAAATTTGACCATAGTTTCCATGAAGGTTGTTACATCAAATTTACATTGTTTTCATTCCTTAGAATTGATAGATATATAACTTTGGTGGATGATAGATTACTACAATTATTAGTAGCCCCTTTTTTATTGTTTCATATGGTTTTCCATTCCATTTATGTTTTGATAATCTAATGTGGTAGGGTGACCATTAGAAGGAACCAAGCAACTCACAATAGGTATACTACTAAGAACATCTATATCCATTAATTAATGCTAATTTTTATTGTTTATAGATGAGTGAACTTATTTTTCTGTTTATATATGTAGACACCCACAACCGACCATGATGATATGGGTGATGAATATATCTATCATTCCATTGACCATATGGAAATAATTAGAAAGTATCATTAGAGGAAATTTCAACTCAAAATGGGCCTTTTAACTTTTATTCAAATTCCATGTCATCATGTGTGAGCCAATGAAATTGATTTAAATTTGAAATACCATATAGGTCTTAAACACTTTTTAATATAAATTTGGGGATACGTATCATAAAAAAAACTACTTTTTTTGTTTGTATTTTTGACATATCTCCCTGTGTTTTTACTCAAATTTTGATCAGGAGAGCTCGTTGGATGCAGAATTAAATTCTGCATCCAACGAGCTCTCCCGATCGAAATTTGAGTAAAAACATAGGGTGATATGTCAAAAATAGAAACAAAAAAGTAGTTTTTTTCTTTTCTTCCTCCAAAATTAATAAATATTATTTTGTTATTTAAACTATTATTTTATTAATTCATTTTAGGAGGCCCATTTTGAGTTGAAATTTACTCTAATGTTGAGAAAGAAATAGAGAACTCCTTGAATTGGTTGGGTGTGAACCTACCGAGGAGAACATACAAAGGTGAAAAGTTTTGATGTAGGAGATAGAATGATATGGGGTAAGAACCATCTATTAAAGAAATATTTATCACATATATTTATTTATGAAATTCACTTAACATGATGTATATGATGATCTAAACAACAAAATTTTTCTTTTTATAGTATTTTTTGAGGATTTCAACATCCTTTGCATGGGGTTGATGTTGGTAGCATCGATGCACAAACACCATAGTTTCCAAGCATGAGCCATATAGACAAAGGCTATTTTCCATGGAAACTACAAATTTTAGCGCCCATGAGACTCCCTTGCAGTGCACACTAATTCATGCACATGATACTAGCCATGAGAAAAAAAATGAATCATCAGATTTCTATACTGGAACATCATGTGTTATAAGCATGAGAACCATTCCAATCACCTTTTTGGTAGAAAAAAATATGGTTCCTTTGAAGATACGAAATTACCCAGGTATCTATGACCGTGTTAATTAATTTATATTAAAAAATTTAAATGTACAACATCTCTTTGATTATTTTATACTAATGATCATATCATTTTATAGGAAAAACTTTTTTTACAATCGTTTGAATGACAAATCCTTAGACATATTTGGTCCCAACATTCACACATGGTGGAATGCGTAGAATGCTTATTTGAGAAACAATCTTATTAACTACTTGGTCGGTTTATTTGTTGACACCTTAAAAAATGCAGTCACATCTATAGTCAGTTTATATATGAAATATGTAAGGGACTAATATACGGTTTAATTATAAAAAAAACTAAGTTTTAGCATCTTCCAGTGATTCCCGAGAGGGAATGGAAAAATCTGCTAGATGAATGGAAGGAGAAGACCTTGAGAAGACAAGGTAAGAAACCACTTGGAGGTTGAAGGTACAAGATAGTTTGAAATTAATATGCTAATTTTTCACACATGGGACATATTTGGTCCCAACATTCACACATGGTGGAATGCGTAGAATGCTAATTTGAGAAAAAAATCTTATTAACTACTTGGTCGGTTTATTTGTTGACACCTTAAAAAAATGTAGTCACATATATAGCCGGTTTATATCTGAAATATGTGAGGGACCAATATATGGTTCAATTGTAAAAAAAACAAAGTTTGAGAATCTTCCAATGATTCCTGAGAGGGAATGGAAAAATCTGCTAGATGAATGGAAGGAGAAGACCTTGAGAAAACAAGGTAAGAAATCACTTGGAGGTTGAAGGTACAAGATAGTTTGAAATTAATATTCTAATTTTTCTATAGTTATGCACAAGAAATGGCAATATCTAACATGTTTCAAACTTTTTGTAGGCTCCCATACACTTCAAAAGCAACAAAGGAAAGATTAGAAAAACATGGTAATCAAAAACTTGGTCAAGGTGGCTACTTGAAATTAAAAGAACAAATTGTAAGTACTAGATAATTAAATCATATTATTCATATCATAATATTGTTTTTATTTTTTGCATCCAACAAGAAAAATCCACCATCCTATGCAATACAGGGGGATCATTTCAAATATACGACCATCAAATAAGACTTAAATACTATATGCCCCTTCAAATGACATTGTAAACAAAATTAATTAATTTTAATTGTTCAATACTTGTAAAATATATTTGTTAGGTAAAATAACTCCTGATTCATCTATTCCATTGCAAAATAATTTATTTATACATTACATATGCTGGTTGAGTTTCATCTTCCAACCGTCCTTTTCAGCTTCCTACATAACTATTCATTTTCCTTTATTTATTTACAAAATATAATCCCGACGGATTATTTTCCAACAATCCCCCCCTTAATCCT
>LPNX010198694.1:181434-215070 GCA_001517045.1 Pseudotsuga menziesii | reverse complement strand
TTTTTGAACTTCTCGTTCCCGTCTTTCCAACTTCATCCAGATGGACACTTTCAAGTGTCTTTGTGGCCCATTTAGGAATATTCCGTGATGGTCCTGGTTGATCAACTGGTGGTGCTTCATTTCCTTCAAGGTTGAGTCTTCCAAGTTTCTAAATCACATCATCTAGTTGAATCTCTTGATTAGGTGAAGTAGCAGGAACTTCTTCATGCGGGGGAGTTGGTGCTTCATATGGAAATTCCAAAGGTTGATCCAGAATAGGAATCCCCCCTTCAAGGTTTGGAATTTCATATTCATTTTCATAATATTTCTTTGGATGAGGATATTTTTCCAAATGATCAAGCTGTCTCTCAATGGACTGGTCATTTTTATTAGTCTCAAGCAAAATGACATCTTTGGAAATAACAAACTTCTTGTTTACCTCATCATACAGACGGTATTCCTTGGAGTTTTCTTCGTACCCCAGGAAAATGCATTTTCTGCTTCGAGCACCAAGCTTGTTTCTTTGCTCCTTTGGAATCAAGGCATAACAGGTGGAACCAAAAACTCTGAGATGCCTGACTAAAGGGAGATGGCCAAACCACATTTCATGTGGAGTCTTGTTATCAAGAGCATTTGAGGGACTTCTGTTTCTCAAATAGGCTGCACATTTCACTGCATCACCCCAAAACATTAGTTTTACATTCTTAAAAAACATCATTGATCGTACCATATTCATTATGGTTCTGTTCATTCTTTATGCTACACCTTTTTGTTGAGGATTGTAGGGAACTGTAGTCTGATGTGCAATTCCATGTTGGTGAAGATAATCTTCAAAATCATTTGAAGTGTATTCTTTCCCATTGTCAGTACGAAGTGTACCAATTTTAGATTGTGCTTGTTTTTCTATCAATGCATGAAAGTCCTTGAATGTTTGAAATGCTTCTGATTTTGTCTTTAATGAGTAAATCTAGCACATTCTTAAGTAGTCATCAACAAAGGTCATAAAATACTTATTCCCATTGGCAGAAGGAGTTGGCATTGGGCCACATAAATCATAATGCACTAATTCTAATTTCCTACTTGCTCTGAAATTAGATTCATGGAATGGCAGCTTACTGTGTTTCCCTAATATACATGCATCACATTTTCTCTTCTCTTTGGGAATGGTGGGAAAACCAAATACACCATCCTTTCTCAACAAACAGAGACTGTTATAATTCAAATGACCAAATCTTGCATGCCACAATAAACTTGATGACAAATTAACTTCTCCATGCTGAGAGAGGTAGGCATAGTTTTGAACCCTTGCAGATGAACCCTTTAGCTTCAGCAGCTTCCCATCTTCGTATCCAGTCATGATAACTTGGTTGTTAGAGGACTTTCTTATTGCTACAATTCCATCAAAATGTGGATGGAATGGCCTTGCTGTCGAATTTGCACCAAGGACAGCAGGCTTCTCTGCAACTCTGGAAGATAAAGAACATTCTTCAACAAGAAATCAGGGAATCCAGGCATCTTCAGCCGAATGGTGCCCATTCCCTTTGGTTTAAGACTTGACTTATCTGCAAAGTAAACTATGCCATTTATTGTTTCATTAAGTTCTTCAAAACAGTATTTTCTAAAATTCATGTGTGATGTTGCACCAGTATCAAGTAGCCAACAATTTGTGTAAGATGAAAGTGAAGTCATTTCATTAATACCAAGATTACAATGTGCAACAGCAGAATCTGAAGATTTACTAGAATCTTGGTTCTTATTGTCATCTTTCTTCTGGTTATGTCTGTCTTTGATGGAGTCCCACGAAGACCAACACTGATCTGCTGTGTGTCCAATCTTTCCACAATGCTTGCACTTCAAATCTGATCTTTTGCTGGAGTTGTTTCTGCCTCCTCTACCTCTGAATTTTCTTCTTCCTCCACCTCTCATGCTACTTTCTCCTTTGGGATGATATTTGGATTGGTATTTGGTGTGGTTCTTTGCTTTTTGAGCAAAGCAAAGTGATTAAAAGAAGAAAGAGTAAAGGTGCAGGTCTAAGTCTCTACCACCTTCCTCAATCTTTACAACAATGTCAATGTCTCTGGTTCAACAATTCAATCTTCAATGCAGTCAACACCAACAATGTGAACAATTGCAGCACCGAGTCTCTCCTCTTCAACAATGCAGCTTCAAATTTTGTAGCTCTAGGAGGAAAGCACAGCCATTCCAAGTGATACAATGCAAGTTCATAGCATACACAGGATTCTTCAATACATTAAATATATCAGTCACGAGCTTCAAATCCCACAACAATCATGGCTCATCAAATATGCAACAATCATAACTCATACAACAAGCTCAGGCTCATACAACAGCCTTACCATTCACGACTTATACACAGCATTCACGAGCCTCTTTCACTCAACACAAATGAAAATGTTTGCAGAATTTACCACTCAAACTCCATGCACAAAAATAGGGTAAAAGATAGGTTTTATACGCAACATACATTATTTCTCCAACGCAGTCATGATTCATCAATACATAGCAACCATGCTCATACAAAAATAGGGTCATACAACCGTATTATTCTCAATTCATACACATGAAAATCTTTGTATGATTCCCACTCAATCTCTTCATGCAGAATTAGGTTTTATGCAGTCCAACGATCACAAGTAGTAACCATATTTTACCTTCACACAATTGAGAAAGGAACGAGCAGCTTCAGTCACAACATTTCAGGAAGTAGACGCTCTCCACGTAGCTGAATGAGGGCATGAATCTTCACCTCATTCTCTTAGTCTTCACAATGGAGAAAACGCAATAGTTTTGATCATGGAGAGAAATCAAAGCTCTTCACAAATGAGACTTAACATAGCTCTTCATGAGCAATTTTCATGAGATTCTAATGCAACGCACAATATTCCATGATACACAAGGGAGATCGCAGTCACTCCATGCTCACTACACTTTGAGGATGGAGTTAAAACTGAAAACAGCAAAGCCAATGATCGCCTATCAAACGATTGATAATTTACCCTTCAAACCTAGTTGTTCAACTAAAGAAAGTCTGAAAACCCTAATGGCCCTGAAGCTAAGGACCTGTAGGTCCTGCCATGATTAGGGTAAATATTTCACACAATAAACCATCAATACAAACCCTTCAAAATCATAGGAACTTATTGAAAACAACCAAGGACACACTGCCCAAATTTACATGATCGACTTCGTAAAACCCTATAGACAAAAATATTTATTTGGAATACTCAGCCATGCCATAGAATGGATTCAACTAGGACGGAGTTTACATATGGAAGGCAGCTCACACTCAAAATTTGTAGCGCACAATATTATTACAAATTCAAATATTCACTATTGTGATACACGCGTACTCCTCGCGATGGATCGAAGGTATATGGAGTCTCAATACATACAATAGCTGAGTGGAGACACGATGGAATGGTGAAAAGATAATCGCAGCAACAGAGGGGGAGCGGAAACGAGAACGCTATACTCACTAGCAGAGTGAGACCAAGCCCATTCCTCAACGCAGTTCTGGAACTGTAACACATACAATGAATGTATGTAGGATGGCAGGATAAATGCTCGGATGTAGACTGACAATGGGCAGGCAGTCTGAAATGAATTGACAAAGGGCAGAATGGAGGTCTGGTAGGCAGAATGGCAGGCATGCAGGAAGGAGTTATGGAGCTCTGATACCACTGTTAGGTAAAATAACTCCCGATTCATCTATTCCATTACAAAATCATTTATTTATACATTACATATGCTGGTTGAGTTTCATCTTCCAACCAGCCTTTTCAGCTTCCTACATAACTATTCATTTTCCTTTATTTATTTACAAAATATAATCCCGACGGATTATATTCCAACAATATTGACGGTTAAATCCACCGATAAATTGATGTTTCTATTTGTTTTAAACATGAGAGAAACAACAATATAGTTGACATTACTGAACAATGGCCTCCCGATTCTATGTGCAACCTCATGATGGTATGTGTGTCTTCAAAATAAAATGTATGGATTGACTATTATTGATATTTAACTATAGTTGATGTCCTTAAAAATTTTGTTGTTTCAATGATAGAGCATGTATATGAGGATGCTCGAAGAGGAGAGGACTAGATGGAATCCCAACTAATGGTGTCGACTGATCCATCGGGTAAAAAACATTGAAATCAAATTTGTAATAATGAATTACTTATATGATTAATAGCTAACCATATAAATTTTACCCCTTTTGATATTGTAGAGACCCCCCCTCCCAACATCTTGCATGTTGTGAGTACTCCACTAGAAGTATAACATGCAAGGTGCTTCATATTCAATCAACACCAGAAGATGGACCAATTCTCTAAGGAAAAATAGAAAATGATGATGAGCCAATTATCAAATATATGGATATAATACGAAAAATGAAGTGATTGTATATATAAAGAGTCAAATATTGTATAATGAAAATATTTTTTGATGATGATGATGATGATGATGGAAGTTAATGTCTAATGAGATCAACTTAGTCTATCATACCTTAAGAGGATTACTTGGATTGATGTAGGATTATATTTCTATGCTCAAAACACTTAGCGAGAAGTGTTCCTAGGATGGCATAGTTTTGACAAGTTAAAAGGTTAGGGAGCTTTGTATTGTAGAAAATATTATGAAATGGTGATGACATGTGGGTTTATGAAAGGAATTCTAAGATAAAGTGGCTTTCATCCTCAATGCTTTTAGTTGTACAGAGATGAAAAATCCTTTCCTCCCTTGTTGTTTTAAGAATTTCCCAGCTTCTTGTTTCACTATGAATATTATGAGAGTTCATTCTTATTTGGATATATCATTTGTATTCCTAGAACTAGTTAATATAGAGGGATAATTTTGATCTCCCATAGTAGGGATAATGACCTCCTTACAATATCTTAATTTTATTTTAACCTCTAAACCTTTATCGCCCCACATTTTCTCTTTAACTTAAAAGTGATAATACTTTTTAATGTTATTGATATCTTGCAAAAGTGGATTTTTTTTCAATTCCCCAATGGTTTTAACCAAGCCATGGTGTATATATACCAACCTATTTTGAGTTGAAGTTGGTATTTATTGGATTTTCAAGCAATTTTAGGAAGTCTTTGGTCTCCCATGTTATTTATCCTTTATTTGTACATCGGGAACCTAGCCATAATGATTCTCTTGATGGGGGGAAGACCCACTTCTAGAAGGAGAACATGGTAGGGTGTATTAATTTTAATTTCAAGGTTATATGCTATGAAATGCTTCTGGATTTGCTCAATCTTTTTCCATGGTCCTCTATAGATTCCACAACCCAAAACTTCACAACTATACAAGATAATGGGATTGACGAGGGTTTCAAGAGAAACTTGTTTTTACCTCGCATAAAAAGGTTTGTTGATTTAAAATTGATTTCAAGACCAAAATAAGCATTCCACCCTCCATTAATCCTTTTCTCAATGCTATAGTTCCAATTGAGCTTGTTATGAATATCAATTCTAAGATATTTGTAGGAAGGATTTTCCTCCAAGTTGCTATTATCATACAAAAAATTAGCGTAAATGAAATTCTTGGACTTGATAATCATAACTTTTTTTTTATGTGTGTTAAGAGTCATACCCATATTAGAAGAAAAATAATTGAGAATTCTTAACTACTTATCAAGATCGAAATGGAACCTTTCCATAAGAACTATATCATCAACATAGATAAGGAGGAGGATGACTATACCATATAAGGTCATTCCAACACATCCATCTTCTTCTAAACAAACTTCAAGATTATCTATGTAAATGTCAAAAATGGCATGTTAGAGGGATAAACCTTGATTAACTCCAATATTACTTTTAATATCTTACGACTACCCCTAATTACTCTTAAATTTTGCAATGATAGTCTTGTACAAACTTACCACAATAGATTTCAATTTGAAAGGAACATTTACCTCTTCTAATCTCGTTATTTCTAAGCATTGAATTGAAAGCTTTCCTAACGTATAAAAAGAAGAAAAATATATTGGATTTACTATTACAACATTCCTCCACAACGATCGTAACCGTAACGAGGTGGTTTGTTGTATAGTGATGTCTTTGAAGTCCTGCCTAACATTTAGCCCGCTTACCTTTACTTTCAAGACATATTTTGGTTTTCTTTTCTATAATCAATTTGTTGTAAAAAAAATGTTTTGATACCTTCATATGCATTAATATTGCATGCTTTGAATGCATAAAAAAATATCTGGAGACACTCATTCATTTATTTTGTACCTTTGATTTTTTCTATGATACTTGTTATGAATGAATCTTACTATTTCAATATCACTTATTTTACAGTAGATAGTTTGGATATGGAGAATTGAGAGTGATGAGATGAGGAGATATGAAATTATACCTTCATAGACCTGTTCAGTAGAAAATAAATTATTCTTGAAACAAAAAGAAGCTCATTTAGATATCTCATTTAGTGTTTCTATAATGTATACCATGTTTATCTTTATCCTTTTTTGTTTAGTCAAATAACCTAATATTACTCTTTAACAAATGCAATTTTAAAGGGAGGTCACCTACACGATCCACAACATACTTCCATCTTAATACTTCCATAAGGTAAGAGTTTCTCATTATAACATTTACACATGCCATTTTTATAATAAATAAAATGCACATTGAAAAGGTGAATAAATATGGTATATGAGTATTGATGAAAGTGGATATGTGCATGATATAACATTTACACATGCCCATTTTTATAATAAATAAAATGCACATTGAAAAGGTGATTAAATATAATATATGAATATTAATGAAAGTGGATATGTGCATGATATGATATGATTTCCATGGATAAAAAAGTAATTTTTGTATGCAATTTCTATATAATTTTCTTATTATGTTTTTTTTAAATGCTAAGTGTATGGATAAATCTTAACGAAGGTATTTTGTTGGCACATATATTGTACTTCTTGTAGGATCAAAGCTGCAACATGTGTTTGAAACACTTTTCTTAGAGAATGCAAGAATATCTGGATCTTTTGTAGAGTCAAATCCAAGGCCTTGGGATGAGCTTGTTTGGTTGAAGAAAACATATTTACAATTATTATTGATAGATTTCAATATTTTTGATGTATTGAGAAGCTACAATTTTATTTTTATTTTTTAAAGTAAATTTTTATATTATTTCAGTTGTATCATGATCTGCCTGGGGAAATAATGCACTCTTTAACAAACTATTTGTAGAATTCATTCGAATTGGCTTTCTTATTTTGATTGAAAGGTCTAATAACAATGTGGAAACTACTTATCCACCAAAAATTCCATTCTATGTGGATTAAGATTATTCTACCATGTCAATATAATTTCCATTTACACATGTTCTTTGACCACTATAAATTATTTTGTTGTTCGTTTTAAATGTTTTAGGTTGTAGGATTTTGAGTTTTGTTGTGATATTTTATTTCATTATTGAAGTGGTAGTTTGGTTACCATAGCTTCGAATTCCATAGAGTATTTCCATTTGGCGGTTGTCGTCATAAGTTGGACATTTAAACATGTTTATTCCTCAACAAATTCAATGGACAATTCCTTTGTAGCTACAGTACCTTACCACTTTATGCACTTGTCACTCAAGTAACTCTTCCTTAGGCCCTATGTGTGAAAGAGAGAAAGAAAAAATATTTTCTTAATGTTGAGCAAATGAAAAAAAACATAGGTCTATGGGACTAGAAAGTGACAAATCCTGAAATCAATCCTGATGAAATGAAAGTGACTTTTTCACCTTCATGAAATCAAATTGACAAACCATTTATGGAGTACACTTCAAGCATAAGATTACACTATTATTTTTTTCTATAAATACTATTTTTTTTGTTACGACTTACATTGCATTCGTTTTAAGTCGAGTATGTCAACATGCATTTGTGAAGATTTTGTAATATTATGCACCAAATAGCTTTGCAAATTTGTCGTGCTTCAATTGTTTGTTCATACTAGATGGAGTTCATGATGTCATTTTTGTGGTACACAGAATGATAGAATCATAAAAGCTTGAATGAAGTTCCTTCTCTTTCTTCAACCTATATCAATTGGTATGGTAAAATCTAATTTAGAAATCATCGTCTGTGTTTCAAAACACTTTCGTCGACACCATACCACAAACATCATAAATATTCTTTGGGTTTATTACCAATCAAAATATGTATTTCGATGCACTATTGTCGCACCCATGAATATTTCATTGACGTTATCTTTTATGTTACAATGAACACGTGTTAGTCTTATGAACACGTTTCGATGGATGTCAATAAAAAAATACATTGTGGCAGTACAGAAATTCAATGACATTTTATCAAATGTTATTGTTCACAAATGTCATTGTTACAATGAGTTATTATTGATGGATAGCTATAAGACAAGGAGTTGGCGGGGTGCCACAATTTCAATGGATTTCTGTCTAAAATTACTTTCATGGTCGTCAATATTACAGTGCACATGTGACAAAAAAAATAGTAAAAAAAATGTGTAGGTGAAATCCTCACGAAAGGAAACAACAAGCCATCATAATTATGACCACGAGACCATCTCATCACACTTACGATGAAAACATGTCCCAACTATGGTTGTAAGTGGGACAATACTTTGTCAAAACACCAATTGTACAAGTGGAATTACCATTATAGGTTTTTAGCCTCAAAATATTGTGATGTGGTCTTATGTTGACTCTACCAAAACCCCCAACTTAGTAATGACCTATCCCTAAATACCTCCAATCATATTTTAGAAAGGAATGTAAATTCAATTGGGGTTGGACCTATGTGTGTGGAATTTGATGAATGTTGTAATAATATTGGAAATTGTTGTTGTTGTGTTAGGTTTTACCTTGGAACTTGTTATCTTTGGGAAACCTTGGTTTTTTTTAAGAGTTGGAAAGAAAATATTGATTTGTGTATTATATAATTGGTGGGAAAATGAAGCCAAGAAGACCCACAGATTATGGGCTTTGTTGTTCCTAATTCTTGTTTTTTAATGGGAACAATATAAGCCTATTCGAGGCATGCACATCATATATAGAGGTGGGTATGGTCCCTTATGTTAGAGAAAATAACCCTCTACATAGTCACCTATACCTTGACGTAATGACTCTACTAGGACATACCCCAGCAAAATTGACCACTTAAGTTAACCTTGAGACAAATTCTTAGAATTAAGGGCACATTCCTTGATTTGAGGAATTATCCTTGAATTTAGAAGTGATTGAGCCTAGAACTAGTAAAGGACTAGATGTGCTCCACTAATCTAGGTACTAACTGACCCTAAATATCCATAACCAATACTAAGCACCTAGTTGATATATTTTAGGGATTTTCATGCACATACTATCAGTTGCTTGCACATCACTCAATTAGAACTAGTGATTTGGGACTTTTGGGTCAATTGTACTGTCTAGATGAGTGTTCATGCCTAAATAAAGGTATTTGGCTCTATTTAAGGCTAACTAGTCTCCAAGAATTACATGATCAATTTGAATAGCCTCCCAATTTATATATATTATGTTCACCTCCATTCATTACAGTTGGTTAAATACCCCATTATTTTCTTCTTATCTACTTCTAGTTTTTGTGTAATGTTGTATGATATCTCATTTGTTACATGATTAGGGTTCAATATTTTGTAGGGTAAAGAAGAGATTTTTCATCCATTATTTTTTAGCTATCAAAGAGATTATTTGCATCCATTATAGAGCTCATTTGTAGCCATGGATCTCCTACCTACCTAGCTCAGTTGCTACATAGATGGTATGCTAGATCCAGTCTTGGTTGCATAAAAGATTTTGTAGCCATAAAAGATATCACTTGCAACTTGACAAAGAGATCATTTCCAACCATTAGAGAGCTCATTTGTAGCCATGGATCTCCTATCTCCCCAGATCAATTGCTAGATAGTTGGTATGCTAGATCCAGTTTTGTTGAAGGTTGCATCCAATATTTTGTAGCCATAAAATATCTCATTCGCATACATTAGAGATATAATTTGCATCCATAAAAGAGATCATTTGTATCGAGGAGATATCTCATTTGAATCCATGGATATCCTATCTCCCCAACTCATTTTTTACACAATTGGTATGCTCAATCTAGTCTTATTGAAGGAGGCCCAAGAAACTTCACAAGACATGTCCTATAAGGACATAATATTATACATTGAGAGGATGAAAGAGGCCCCAGAATATTCACAACACATGTACCACAAGGACATATGCACATCCATGATCTATCACTTAGTTGAGGAAGACCCTTTTACATGCATAGAAGAAGGGGTGATCTACAAATTTAATGTATCCATTGATCAACTTGTCCCAGATCAAGTTTAAACTTAAGAATCCATCAGAGAAAATGTCCCAAATTAGGTTCTTATTGAAGAATACCTCCAAAATGTCTTCTTTTTCTCTTAATATAAAATATTTGCTCCTATAGTTCAACAAGTCCTACACAAAAGCTTGAAGTGTTTTCCCCCATTCGAAGCAAGGTGTGTTCAAGAACCACCATTCAAGCATTTCAAAGTATTTGGATATTGTGAATGGGCTCACATGTACTTCAATAAAAGGATGAGTTCACAAAGGTTAGCATGGATATTTGCAAAGCCCTTCATTAAGAAGCATTCACCTAGTTGAGAGATACTTTGAGAGTGAAGGAATCTTTTGAGCAGGTTTCTTAAAGATTTCTCTTTACATTCTCTTTTATGGGGGGGTACCATATGATTTTTCCCCTCTTTCCCAATTTTCAGATATTTTATGATGTGTGCATGGATACCTAATATGGCTGAAAATTATTGGGACCCATTTTTACTTTTTAATTTTTTCACCTAGTTAGGATTATGGGGGGTGTTAGAGAAAATAACCTTATACCTAGCCACCTAAACATTGAACTGGTGACTCTAGTGGTTCAAAACCTATCCAAATAGACCACATTCAAACCTGAGATGAATTCCTATAATTAAGGGAACATTCCTTGATTTGAGGAAATGCTCCCTACTTTTAGGATTGTTTGATCCTAGAATTGGTTTAGGACTAGATGATCTCTAATAATATATGTCCTAAATAACCCTAACTATCCTTAAAAAACTCAAGAACCACAATTTAGATATTTTAGGGATATGCATGCACATAAATTTTGTTTCTTGCACATCACTTAGTCAAAACTAGTGATTGGGGATGTCTTGGATCAACTAAACTAAGTTTAGGTAGTGTGCATGGATAATTAAGAGTATTTGGATCTAGTTAGATCTAACTAGTGTCCAAGCGCTACATGAGAAATTTGAACAACCACCTAACCTAATTTTAGTTTTCTTGCTATATATTGTGTTCACCTCCATTCATTACAGTAAATTAAATACATCATCCTTTTTTTCTTATCCGCTTCTAGTTTTTGTGTAAAGATCCATGATATATCATTTGTTACATGATTTAGTGATTTTTAATTTGATTTTCATAGTACATCTCTTTATTTTATGTGCCTATATCTATATTCTCAAATCTTACACCTTAACACACTAAATAATTATGGGGAGGTGTTTATTTTGTTACTAGAGGCTTTGTTTACTAATTAAAAGGCTATTTCCTTATGCATATCTTGTTTTCAAATATAACTTTGTTTTCCAAGTTTGTACTTGGAACGTGATGCTTATTGATTTTAGGATCACTAATGGCTGGTATCTATAAAGAGGTACATGATACTCTACAACTTCAAATCATATGAAAATAACAAGTTTGCTAGTTATCAGCTAAATGAGGATGAAAAATTGTTATGGGAATATTTGAAGAAAATAGAGTGTTCTTGAACATAATAAAAACTTGTTATGGTAATTATGATTTATTGGTGTTTCTTTTTGGTTAAATAACGAGCCTTGGTTTTCATGAGGTTACTAATTGATATATTTAATAAATTATTAGAAAAATAATTTGTGTAAATGTTGAAATAGTTACCTTGATGTGAGATGTTTCAACCAAGATATGACAACAAATTCCTCGACAATAAGCATTGTTAAGTCTTTCATAGAGAAATGTCCAAGTGATAAACTGTAAATGCACATGAATGAGGATTACAAAATAATACAATGTGTGAAATGAAATGTATATACATTTGTTTCATCTATGCTTCAAATAGTTAAAGGCTTGTATTCATAAAAGAACTAGCATGAAACAATGATGTAACATGATGAAATAGATACCTCTATCTAAGTTGTTTCCATCAAAGGTATGGGAAAAATTGGCTCAACATCAAAATGACATATGAAATATAACAAGAATGTCTCTCCGGTAGGGGACAAATAAATATTCAAGTGGAGAATGAGCAAACAACTACAAGTTTAAAAAAATGTAAAAAATAGAAAAATATATATATATGTATGATTCGGGTAATTTTCAGGGGCGAAATTTTGCCAATTGGCTATTTTTGGGTTTTTTTTTCAAAAAATAAATTCGCTATTTGGTCATTTTTAGTGTCTAATATTGCCTATATTTACATAAAATATGTTTGTTTATCATAATATTCACCAAAATTTACACATTTCATTGTTAATTTTATGTTTCATATTTAATATTCTCCTACCTATCTATAAACATGTTTTTTTCAATCCAAAACAATCACCTAGAATAATATACTTAAGTATAATATTAGAATCCTTAAAAAAATACCCTGTCTATGATCCATAAGCAAAACAAAAATTTGAACAAATTCATTATTCATCATATACTTACTTGTTGCAAAAAACACCGTTGGATAAATCTCCTAATAAACCATAACATATATGGACATAGATGTGCAAGGATGTGAATATAGTTTGAGTCCATCACTATATGGTCCTACCTGACTTGGAATTGATGGTCCTACATGAATAGATGGTCCTACCTAACCTAGATTTGATGGTTGTAACCCATCAATACATGATGACACTGGCTAGTCAATGAACACAACAATTTGTGGCATGAAGGACCATCATCTGTATAAAATGTAGCAATGCATCCCTTTTTTGTGGAAGAAATTGTTGTGCAGGTGGGAAATATGACCTAGGTAACAGCCTGCATAGTGTAGGGGATTCGAAATTCGCATCATGAATCCTCACATTAGTTCTATTTTGAGACATCCCCGACGCATCACCTTAAAATTGAAGAGAGTGAAAGTAGTTGATGTGCTTCCCAAACTCAAACTTTACATATAACTTCATAAGGAAGTACATAATAACTTCCCTATTATTGTGAGGGGGGACATTGAACACCATGTAACACCTAGTCCATCCAACGATCAATGAATGGTTGGTAGGTACACCACTCAATGGATATATGTAAACAATTGGTGTTTGGGATTTGACCTGTTCTAGGATATCTAAACAGGGAAAATATGTCGTCATTTCTTTTCTTTAATTTTTTTATTTCATAATGATACAAATTATTGACATATTCTTTCCATTTCCACTCTCTATGAGATTAAATAATATATAAATCCCCATTGTATTTCCTTATTGTGTCTATAATAGCATCAATGTTTCCAGAAAGAGAACATTGAATTGGATCTCCACCCCTAAACATATTGGTCATGCATCTAAGTCTTCCATTCTCTCTCAATATATCTTCATTTCGATCCATATATGCAATAAAAAAAATCCAACAAAAATCATTAGTAACATATCACAGTATATACAAACAAATCATTAGAAACATACAAATAATCATGGAAACACAATAATGAACTTAGACAATCTCATGTAAAGGAAATGCCACACAAACAATATATTTTCAAAAATACAACCTGTTGAAATATTGTAACTTCAAAGAATATTCTATATGTATTTCTTTGTGGTCCTCGATGGTCCTACCAGGAGAACCACTTGTATTACTTTGTACCCCGATGCTCCTAATCAGAAGAACTAATAAGAGTCATGAGACAGTCCCTTCTAATTATAAAGGTGGGTCATTAGCACCCCAGTGTGGTTGCTTGAGCCTACATGTGTAACTTGAGCCTACATGATTAACTCGAGCCTACATGATAGATGATTTAAATTAAGTGAACAGATGAATATAAATAGAGGTGTAGTGCTCCTCATTTGGGACACACACTCTCACTTGTGTAGCGCATTAGTGGAGAAGAGAAGTAGCTGGAGAAGGAGGAGGATCAGGCTTTGATCTCCTTGTTGGTTTTATCTTTTATCTTTTATCTTTTTGGGGCATATATATTGAGGAAGCTTTTGCTGGGTTTTTCCCTTTATAGTTTTCCCAAGATAAATCCTTGTGTTCCTTTTGTATGGTTGTGCTTGTCTATCTTTCATTGATCCTGTTTATATGCTTTTGTTATGAATATGAAATGAAATACTGATGTCTTAGCTAAGCATATGAAAATTTAACATGGTATCAAAGCCACCCTGAAAGAAGACATTGTGCAACTATAGAAGCTAGGGATTATTATTTTTTGGGTCTCTATCCACAATCGATCAGCAAAAGAAGGCTAGACTGACTCTCCATTGAAGGGCACATCTTTATGTCGAAGCAGAATTCGATTCTGAGCATTTTTAGTTTTGGTGTGGAAAATTAGGGCTTTCTACAGAAGAGGAATTTTTGAGTAAGCCCAGCCTAGTATTTTTCTCCTCATCAAAATCTAATTTTAGAGACCTGGATCAAGAAATTTGGTTGGGTGAAACTTCAGAAAAGTCAAACCCTAGTTTGACCCCGATCTGGAAAAACCCTAAATACTAAAACTGCTAAGTTTTGGTACATTCGATATATCCTGATATTGGAGAAGGATCAAGAGTTGAAAATTGTAGAGGCCGAAGGTAAAATCCTTATTTACACTTTATCCAAAATTCAGCCTCAGATTCGCTATATTCTGGGAGATATGATCCCTCTAAGTTAGGGTTCTAGCCTCTTCCAGAATTCATCCCTAAATAGGACACCTGCGGATAATTGATGTAGCGTGGGCTACAGATGTCCAAATGGAATTCCTGAAGCTTTTACATAAAAATCACTAGATTTAATTTCTGTGGTCCAAATTTCAGAACCTGAAGATGAACCAGCGACACGTGGCATGCCGTACAACTTCACTATTCTGAACAATCCTGTAACAGGTCACCTTGGGAAATTGATCATAAATCCCAATTGGTGAAACCAATTCTGATGAAACCTATGGTTTTGTATCAGGTACATTCTAGGTTACCTCAGTGAAAAATTTAAGACACAGAGGAGCTGTAATTTTGGAGATATCATAGAAACAGTAACAGGAATTTCTGCAGAAGAAAGTGGAAAACTAGGGTTTCCTGTTCTGGGAGCTTCTCTCCACTTTTTTCAGAAAAGGAGTACATTGGATAGATCCATTTGAAGAGATATATATTTCTATCCAATCAGATCTGAAAGATTCCAATTTTTGAAAATTAGGGTTTCTCTGACAAACCCTAGATCAACCAGCTCCGGAAGCAGGACGGACACCTCAAATCGGTAAGATCTAATATTTTGCTATTTGCATTTGAGGTTCTCATTTCAAAGTGATCTATCACATCAGCTTGATGATAAGCTTGGTGAAGTTAAAAACTTCCAAGCATGGAAGTATTGATCTCTCTAAAGAAAATGAATTGGACACCTACATGAGTAGAGAGGTTCCAGTTCTAGAGGGAGATGAGCCTCAAAGCCTTACACAAGAAGAACTTGATCAAGGCCAAGAAAATCATTGTTTATTCAATCACGAATCAACTTGTACAACAAGTGTTTTCCCTAAATACACCAAAGATGTTTGATTCCTTGATCAAGCTATTTGAAGATAATAACATAATTCAAAAGATGGATTTGAGAAAACAGTTGAAGAATGTGAAGATCCAGAATGCATAACATCTTGAAGCGGTAGAAGAAGAAGCAGAGAATGCAGAAGTGGTGATAGCCACCTTGAATGGCCTCCCATGATCATGGGATTCATTCATGCGAGGAATGTGTGCCAAAAGGAAGTGATTACTTTCAGTTGACTCTAGGAAGAAGAAGAAGCTCATCTCATAAGAAGAGAAGAAGAAAGATGGGAGCAAATTGAAGATCAAGCTCTCACCATTCAAAGAAGATCCCTCAAGCGATGAGGAATATGAAGAACTCAATTCTTGATGAACCTCTTATCCATCTTATCATTTGGATAAGAAATGATGATTTCATGGATGAAGAAGATGATGAAGCAGATTGATCAAGGAGTCTACCCACGAAACAAACAAAAGATAAGTATTCAATTGTCATTTAATGATATTGTTTTGTTATGCATTTGATTATATTCAGTTGATGTGTTGTTTGCATGCATGTGATGGGTAAGTAGCTCATGGGTCTATACAAATCTCCATTGTTACTTATCTAGAATGAAAACTATTTTCTGACATATTGGATTAGTGCACAATCTCAATGATGTCATGGTAGAGATGGAAGGCATATAGAAAGTTTCTGTGAGATATGGATGAATGTTGTATTGGCTAAATAGTTGCATGATGCATAAGAATTTGTTGTTATGCATATGTAGTTCTAACCATGCAACTGGTGCATTTGAATTGTAGGAAAGGTCCTGTACAACCTCCTAAAATAAAAGAAGGACGAGACTTGTTCCGAAGAACAAGTGATGACAATTCAATAAACATGAATTTGAAGGTCCCAAGGTCAGAGACACCATGACGAAAGAAAGAGCTTCAGCGAGCGGTAGATCCACCTTGAAGGATGAAGACCACCATGGGTATGAGAGATAAATCAAGATGAAGAAAAGAATGCTATGAAAGAAGTTATGATCAAAGAATAACAGTTGATTATGGGGAATTATGTACACGATATGATTTCGAGACATAAAGGGAAGTACGTAGTATCTTCCATATGGATCTGCAAGAACAAGTGTACAAAGAGAGAATCATGATTTCCCTCAGAAAGAATAGACTATGACATGACATACTCTATTGACCAGTATATATCAAGCATAAAATCACCTGTACAAAATGAAGAAGGAAGATAATACTCCACTTCAGGGGGAGTGTCTACAAAAGATATCTGAGTTTGACACATTACGACATGATGGACAACTTCCTGATGGATCGAGACTTTACCAAGATTAAAGTGGGTTCCAAACTTCAAAGTTGAATGCAGAAGACTAGGATATGTTGATGATCTGACAAGATGAACTCATGGAAGATGTTATGATGAAAGAATACTAGAATGATGTTTGGGATATAGTACTCAAACCAGAAAGCAAGAATATGGTATCTTACAAATGGATTTGCAAGATAAAATATGTTGCTGATAGAAGTAAGGAAAGACTTGTGGCTAGAAGTTTCTATAAGAAAGAGGGAATTAATTCTGAAGAGACACTTACTCCAGAAAGCAAGGCACACTTCCTTCAGAACTATGATGGTAGTTGCTTCCATGATGAAGTAAAGACAAGCCTTCCTTAATGGTATGATTGGGGAATAATTTTACATCGAATAGTTACAAGGATTTGAAGTTGAAGGAAGATGGACTCATATATGTAAGTTGAAGAAGGCCCTCTATGGCATGAAGCAAGCTCCCAGAGCTTGGTATGGAAGGATAGACAATTTCTTGTAAATTATGGGCTTTACCAAGAGTAGAGCTGATCCTAACCTTTATCCCAAGGTTGTAGAAGATGAACCTGTCATCTTGTTATTATATGTGGATGACTTATTCTTGATAGGGAATGAGAAACAGATCATGGAAAGCAAGAAGAAACTAGAATAATAATTTGAGATGAAAGACCTTGGGTTAATGCATTATTTCATAGGTCTGGAAGTATGGCAAAGATCAGAAGAAATATTTCTCAACCAAGGAAAGTATGCGGTAGAGATATTGAAGAGATTCAATATGTTGGAATGCAAATCCATGGCCACACCCATGGACTCCAACCTGAAACTGCTAGTTGATAATTCATCAGAGTTAGTGGATGAAACTCATTATAGATAGATCATTAGGTCATTGATGTACTTAACAAATACCAGACCAGACATTTGTTTTTCCATGAACACCTTAAGTTAATATCTTGTTCAACCAAGACGGGTTCACCTAGTAGCTGCAAAACATGTGGTGAGACATCTAAAAGGGACTATAGACCTTGGTCTATACTATGATGGTAGCCACGAGTATAGATTGTATGGCTGCACAGATGTAGATTGGGATGGAACTATATCAGATAGAAAAAGTACATCAGGTGGATGTTATAGTCTGGGATTTGCTATGATTTCATGGTTTAGCAGAAAGCAGTCTAGTGTTGCTCTAAGCACAGCCAAAGCAGAATATTTAGTAGCTTACTCTACTAGTTGTGAATCCATATGGCTTCAGAAGCTGATGTCAGGATTATTCAACCTAAAGTTGGACACTACCATGATTCTATGTGATAACCAGAGTTGTGATGACAGAGAACCCCGTGTTCCATCGTAACACATAGAAATCCAATATTTCTACATACGAGATAATAAGGAGATGATGATGCTTCAATATTTCCATACTAAAGATATAGATGATGTTTTTACATACTGAAGATGTAGATGATGGTGATTCCATATTTCTATACTGAAGATATAGATGATGATGCTTTCAGTATTTACATACTGGAGATATAGATGGTGATAGTTCAGTATTCACATACTGAAGATGTAGATGATGATGGTTTAGATGATGATGTGTTGACGGAACCTTTGTCCCGAGTAAAGTTCAAACACTTTTGAGACAAGCTTGGTGTGGTTCGAAAAGACCTTCCCCGAAAGGGGGAGTATTGATGTTGCAGTGGGTTTGTATAATCCCTGGGCACTTTCCCTAAAGTGATCCGGAGACCTCGGTCTTTGAGAATGAAGAGGGATTGCATCATCCTGGGACATATGTCCAGAAGTGATCCAGAGACCTCGGTCTTCGAGAATGAAGAGGGATTGTATCATCCTGGGACAAATTTCCAGAAGCGATCCGGTGAACTTCGGTCATCGAGAAGGTGGTAGGATCATATCATCGTTGGACTTCGGTTCAGAATGGATCCGATGAACTTCGGTCATCGAGAAGGTGGCAGGATTGTATCATCCTTGGACTTCAGTTTAGAACGGATCCGGTGAACTTCAGTCATCGAGAAGGTGGTAGGATTGTATCATCCTTGAACTTCGGTTCAGAATGGATCTGGTATAACTTCAGTCATCGAGAATGTGGTAGGATTGTATCATCCTTGAACTTCGGTTCAGAATGGATCCAGTGTAACTTCAGTCATCGAGAATGTGGTAGGATTGTATCATCCTTGAACTTCTGTTCAGAATGGATTCGGTGTAACTTCGGTCATCGAGAATGTGGAAGGATTGTATCATCCTTGAACTTCAGTTCAGAACGGATCTGGTCTAACTTTGGTCATCGAGAATGTAGCTAGATTGTATCATCCTTGAACTTCGGTTCAGAATGGATTCGGTGTAACTACGGTCATCGAGAATGTGGCAGGATTGTATCATCCTTGAACTTCGGTTCAGAACGGATCCGGGGTAACTTCGGTCATCAAGAATGTGGCAAGATTGTATCATCCTTGAAATTTGGTCATCAAGAATGTGGTAGGATTGTATCATCCTTGAACTTCGGTTCAAAACAGATCCGGTGTAACTTTGGTCATCAAGAATGTGGCAGGATTGCATCATCCTTGAACCTCAGTTTAGAACGGATTCGGTGACCTCTGTTGTCGAGAATGTGATAGGATTGCATCATCCTTGGATTTTGAGTCCAAAAGAGATCCAAAGACTTCTTTATCTTTGTACTGTGGGATGCTGCTACTGATGATGATGTTTTCTGATCGAAATATCAGAGTGTGATGATGATGATGATGTTTCTGATCAAAAGATCAGATGTTGCTGATGATGATGATGTTCTCTGATCAAAAGATCAGAAGTTGCTGCTGATGATGATGTTCTCTGATTAAAAGATCAGAATATGATGATGATGATGTTCTCTGATCGAAATATCAGAATATGATGATGATGATGTTTCTCTGATCGAAATATTAGAAGTTGCTAGTGATGATGATGTTCTCTGATTGAAATATTAGAATATGATGACGATGTTGTTGCTGACGATGATGATGTTCTTTGATCGAAAGATTAGAATATGATGATGATGATGTTTCTCTGATCGAAAGATCAGAAGTTGCTAATGATGATGTTCTCTGATCGAAAGATCAGAATATGATGATGATGATGTTTTCTGATCGGAAGATCAGAAGTTGCTTATGATTATGATGCTGTTGATGATGATGATGTTTCCTGATCGAAAGATCAGAATGTGATGATGATGATGATGTTTCTGATCGAAATATTAGAATGTGATGATGATGAGATCCTGATGATGATGATGATGACGTACTGATCGAAAGATCAAAATATGATGATGAGTTGATGTTAGAGTATGATGATGTTCGGTTGATGATGTTTCTGATCGAAAGATCAAAGGCTGATAATAATGATGATTCTGATTGAAAGATCAGAGTATGATGATGATGATATGTTGATGCTAATATTTTGATGATGATGATGTTTATGTTTTGATGATGTTTCTGATCGAAAGATCAGAGTATGATGATGATGTTGTTGCTGATCGAAAGGGCAAAGTGTTGAAGAATATGTTGTTGATCGAAAGGTCAAAGTGTTGAAGATGATGTTGCTAATCGAAAGGTCAAAGTGCTGAAGATGATGTTGCTGATCGAAAGGTCAAAGTGCTGAAGATGATGTTGCTGATCGAAAGGTCAAAGTGTTGAAGATGTTGCTGATTGAAAGGTCAAAGTGCTGAAGATGTTGCTACTGATTGAAGATTCAAGATGCTGAAGATGTTGCTGATCGAAGCGGTCAAAGTACTGATGATGCTGAAGACTAAAGATTCAAGATGAAGACTACATGATGTTGAAAATATTCCAATGATTTATAGATGTATCACCCTAATGATGTTGATAATGTCCTCTATCTCTATCCTATTATTTTTGTTGTTGATGTTGTTGTAGAATACCCTTCTCATTAAGGGGGAGTGTTGAAATATTGTAACTTTGAAGAATATTCTATATTTATTTCTTTGTGGTCCCTGATGGTCCTACCGGGAGAACCACTTGTATTACTTTGTACCCCGATGCTCCTAATCAGAAGAACTAATAAGAGTCATGAGGAAGTCCCCTCTAATTGTAAAGGTGGGTCATTAGCACCCTAGTGTGGTTACTTGAGCCTACATGTGTAACTCGAGCCTACATGATTTAATCGATCCTACATGACAGATGAGTTAACTTAAGTGAACGGATGAATATAAATAGAGGTGTAGTGCTCCTCATTTGGGACACACACTCTCACTTGTGTAGCGCATTAGTGGAGAAGAGAAGTAGCTGGAGAAGGAGGAGGATCAGGCTTTTATCTCCTTGCTGGTTTTATCTTTTATCTTTTATCTTTTTGGGGCATCTATATTGAGGAAGCTTTTGCTGGGTTTTTCCCTTCAGGGTTTTCCCAAGATAAATCCTTGTGTTCCTTTTGTATGGTTGTGCTTGTCTATCTTTCAGTGATCCTGTTTATATGCTTTTGTTATGAATATGAAATGAAATATTGATGTCTTAGCTAAGCATATGAAAATTTAACACAACCATGCATAAGACTTGAGTAAATGTATACATATTTATGAAAGAGTTGCTTGATAACCATGAAGTTGAATTCAAATCCAAATGATAATCACAAACCTTGGAGTCACTCTTGGTTTCTAATGAGCGCAACTTTGAGATCAAGAATCGAAGTTCCCACTTGTGTTACTAATATCTCCTTACTACCTTTAATGTGATTATACCATTATTCATGAATTACACCATGAAATCATTTATATTTCTTCATAATATATGAGATTTATATGTACAAATGGTTATGGATAATGCTTGTGCATTGTGGCGATGATTATCCATTTTCAAAAGACAATGTCCTACCCATGTTAGTTTGTGGTTGTGAATTGTAATAATTTCGATGAGACAATAGGACATGATACAAATCTTGGGTGATTTTTGTCATGTCTTTGAAAACCTTAGTGGCCCATTTCAACCATGGGGTATGATCTTCTCTCTAATAATAAAAGTCTATCCCACATTTATACCTTACAAGCGATACACCACGCACATCATAGCTTAGTCTATGCATGATACTATGCACACTAACTTTTAAAACCCTACACAAATGTTGTGCTTGTCAATTTATGTTGTGCAGATAAATTGCATGCATTAACTTTGAATGTTACACAATCCACCACGCGACAACTTTTAACCACTGCACATCAAGTGTCGTGCACGATAACCACCATCTGGTGACTCTAACATCAAATGGTTGTTATCGTCTTGCTATAGAGTTATTGATATATGTGTAGATGGGACTCATATAAAATACATACATCTATATGCAAGAATTTCATGAAGCACAATATTGTACATCCGCAGATCAAGAGTCATGATTATTACTACCAAGGCAATTCATATTCGCATCTACTAATTACAACATGCATGTTATTATTCCAACCATAATTCATACAATGGATTTGAAATAACAAATGAGACATCAAGTAAATAATTATCTTAAATGTAGCGTATCCAAGCAACTTATTGCATAAAATAAATGTTCCACCCAACCGTAGGCACTCTGTCTAGCATATATTATTTCTTCTAAGAAGCCACCCTCGCGTTGAGCATGATTTTCTTAAGAAAAGGGGAGATACACAAGATCACTTATAGACAATAAGCACAAGTTCATATTCAATCCAAATGTAACTAGGTTCACAAGCTATCCATAGTCACATAGATTCAATCTCAATCCAAGCTAGTGCATAGCTAGGATAATAGGATGCAAAGGTAGTAGAGGGGAAATGTTAACTAGTAAAATCACCACAAAATTGAAGGAACCTCTATTAAAATCAACCAGTTTGGGGTCCACAATATTCGCCCCACATAACACCAAGAAGGTACCATTTCACTTCTTAACAATCTCTCAAGCATCACCTTCCTCCAGGTTGTATTCAGTTTATGCATAGAAATCCCACCCAAACCCGATTATCTACTAGGACGTCTCATCCTTCACTTGTTTAATTAGAATTCATACAATAAACCCAACACATACATGAAAATAAAATAGCACATACCCAACATTATCCCACTCATTTTATTTGCATAAAAATGTTCCATGTACTAATGGGGTCATAGGTTCAGGGAATAATTACCATATATTCTCTCCACTAAGAGAAATTCTTAGTACTGACATAATTTATCAATGAATCTGCATCATTCTTTAAGGTAGAAACCTTTTCCAACAACAACTTCTTGTATTTAACCATATCTCTCACAAAGTAATATTACTGATCAATATGCTTTATCTCAACATGATAATCAAGGTTCTTATCCAAGAATATTGCACTTTGGTTGTCACAATCTAACCTTATAGTGTTCTATACAAACATAATACTTGAACACAATCTTTGCAACCCTAAATATTCTTTGATTGCATGATTTCTTGCCATGTATTCAACTTTTGTAGTTGAGAGTGCAACTACACCTTGTCTCTTGCTAATCTAATGGATAAATCCTCCAAAAAGGTTAAACACATACCCACTTGTATATCTTCTGCAATGAAGATCTCCATCCCAATATGCATTAAAAAATACATGTACATATATTATCCTATATGATCCAACTCTTCCTTGTAAGTAGATTGCATAATCCGTGGTGACATGCAAATATCTGAAGACCCTCTTTATATATGTCCAATGCTCCTTCGCCGGTTTTATCATATGTCTACTAAAACATCCCACTATATGAGCAATGTCAGGTCTGGTACAAACCATTGCATACATCAAAATACCAACCACACTAGAATATGGAACTCGTGACATATCTTCTTCCTCTTATTGTGTGTTGGGACACTAATCTACAACTAACTTTATACACCTACAAGAATAAATACCTTAGCAGGATTACCTTCCTACATGTTAAATCTTTGTAGTATTATCTCAACATATTTTATTTGATTTAACAAAATTTTCCAGTTTGCATCGTCTCTTTTAATCTTCATTCCCAGTATGAAGTTTGTGGCACCGAGATCCTTCATGTCAAATTTTGAGGATAGATGTGACTTCACCTCCTTTATTGTATCTTATTGTTTCCAATCATCAACATGTCATCAACATATAGTACTATGATGATGAAGTGATCACCAATTTGTTTGGAGTATATACAGTGATCAACCTTGCTTCTCATAAACCTCTAATCCCAGGATATATATGTCAAAATTTTGGTGCCACATCCTTGTACATTGATTTATACCATAAAGGAACTTCATTAGCTTTCATACTAGATCTTTCATTCCCTTTACTGTAAACCCTTCTGTTTATTTCATGTAGATTTCTTCTTCAATATCCCCATGTAATAATGATTTCTCCACATCCATCTTCTCTACTTCAAGATCAAAAGAAACAACAATAGCAACAAGTGATCTAATATAATTTAATTTAACAACTCGAGAAAAAAATTCGCCAAAATAAATTCCCTCTACCTAGGAATATCCCTTTGCTACTAAGCGGAATTTATACTTGATCTCCACTTTACCTTATGCATTCAAATTCTTCCTAAACAACTATTTTCTACCAATGTCTTTTCTTCCGTAAGGTAACCCAACTAGATCCAAAGATTTATTTTTTACAAGTCATCCATTTCTTCAACCATGGCCTTCTTCTTGACATTTATATCCTATGAATCAATAGATTCCTTCACATTTATAGGATCTTCATCAGTAACTGATAAAGAAAAAATTTAACCAAAAATAATGGGGAGAATACATTTCTGGTTTTCTTCTTTCTCAATATTATCTCCTCAAAACTAGGGTATGAGGTTCTTCTTATTCTAATTCATCTTCTTCCATTGAGTCAAATTATTCATCTTCTAAATCAAACTCTATTTTCTCGGGTTCCTTTTCCATTGGAGTCACTTCCCATATGGAATCATCCTTGACCTATCTAAAAACAACATCTCAAATATAAACCATCTTCTTAATTATATGATTCCAAAGATTAAAACCTCTCACACCATCTTTATAACTGATAAATATACATTTCTTATCTTTATTATAAATCTTACTCCTTTTCTCCTTTGGGACATGAAAATAAGCATAAAAAAAATAGATGTTTAATAGAGGGTTACTTACCATTCCATACCTCATGTGAAGTTTTGGAAACCAATGTTGACGTGGGTGATCATTTACCAAGTAACATGCAATATCCACTTCCTATGCCCATAATTATTGTCCTATCTTCGCATTATTGAGCATGCTTCTTTCATTTTCCATCAACATCCTATTCATTCTTTCTGAAACTCATTTATGTGGAGGTGTGTATGGAGTATTCTTCTATATTTCTATACTACACTTCTTACATAATTTTTCAAATGCATTCCCATATAAATCTCCACCATTATCTGTCCTCAACACCTTTATTTTCTTTTATGTCTTATTCTCTACAAGAGCCTTCAATTATTTAAACTTAGAAAATACTTCAGATTTCATTTTAAGGAAATAAATCCTTGTGTTCCTTGAGAAATACTCTATAAATGAAACATAATACATAGATCATCCTAATGATGGAACAAGGATAGGTCCAAACACATCACTATAGATTAAATCTAAAGCTCCCTTTTCTCTTGTAGTAACAAATGTAAATCTTACTCGAATATTTTTTCCATATATGCAATGTTCACAAAAATCAAAATATAGAGTACAATTAGACATACCTTCAACCATACCTTTACCTTATAATGCTCGAAGGTCCTTTTATCTGATATTCCCTAATCTTTGATTCCATAGCATTAACTTTCCTCCAGATGTAGTTGGGGTTCTATCTTGTTTATCTCCACTCTTAGGTACAATATAATGGTTACATTCATTAATGGTGGTGCTTCCCAATATTTTGTATTGAGTCCCATTCTAAACTCTCCTCATTAAGACCATTGATCCTTGAACCATTTTGCATGTGTTTTTTTCCAAACAACGTCTATATGCCTACATCATCAATATTTCTTATTGATATAAATTTTCTCACTAGATTTGGAATGCATAGTAATCTAGGGATATTTCTAATCCTTCCATCCTTGAGATTCCACTTAAATATTCCACCTCTAATAATATTGGTTGTTGATTCATCTCCCAATAACACATCTCCTCCATTGTATTTTTTCATATTCACAAAAGCACTCCCTATGAGGAGTCATATGAAATTATGCACCTGAATCAATCAACCATACATCACAATATGAACTAGTACCTATGAAATCTAGGTACACATCCCATCCATGTTATGAGGATGTATTCACTTCTGTGGAAGGGGTATCATTAGATCCCTTTTATTTATCAAATTATTAGATGTAGAATCCTTTCTATAGTTCCCAACTTTACCACATCTCTAACACTTCCTTAAAAAATTTCTTGGGTATTTAGATCTACCCTTATATTTAGGTGTCCCCTGAGTTCCCTTATTTTTGTTTCTCTCCTAAGGATAACCTCTCATATAAAATGAATCCATGGTATGGTTATCCATGGCTTTCCAACTCATCTCTTATGATAGCAAAGATGCTACCATTTCATCAACTTCTAAGGTCACTTTACGAGCACTACCTATTGCTACAATCAAGCTATCCCAAGAATATGGAAAAGAACACAATAATGTAATGCATTTGTCTTCTTCATCCATTGTAATGCCAACATAGGTTATTTGACTTACCAGAGTATTGTAGAGATTAAGATTCTCTTTCATTGTGTCGTTATCATCCATTATGATGTGATATAGTTTCTTTTCTCGAAACAACTTGTTTACTAGGGATTTTGATTGATACAAACTCCTTATCTTATTCAAAATATTTAACACACTATATTCTCAATACATGTTCATCAACACAGAGTCTAATTAGAATAGTCATATTGTACTCCTCTCCCTTCTTTCTAATTTATCACAATCTTATGTCGTCTATCCTATGGGTTGTGTTCTCGGATCTACAACAATCCACTATTACCATTCTACAAGAAGATCCTCCATTTTTATCTTCCATACCTCAAAGTTATGGTCGTTAAATTTCTTGGTATCAATTCTCAAAATGCTTTCCATTCTCTTTTAATGCACAAATCATCATTGTAAAGTTCCCACTAAACCCAAGTTTATCATAGAACCAAGATGTATCAACCACGTCAAACCCTTAGCAACAAAGGCGTCCCCTTGAAGCCAATAATCGAGGTTTGTTACCACATGTAAGTTATAAACCTATTAATAGAAGCAAAGCATATAGATTCTTTTAGGAAAAATAGAGATTACACCACAACATTTACACATAATACACAAATATTTACCTTGGGAACCTTTAACCAAGAAAACCAACAAAAAATAGAGATGCACCTATCACTTTGTTATTATGATTATTAACCACTCACAATACAATGTTTGGGTATCTTGCAACATCCAAAACTCTAATATGTTAACTTGGATAAAAAATTAACCCCAGTACCTTAACCAAGATTAAATTATAGCCCAAGACTAAATGGCATAGAATCATACATATGCAGTTGTACAGATGACAAACCCCACACACACATGCAAATAATATAACACATACCCAAGATACTCTCCTCTTATGCAAACATGTTTCTTTGGCATCGAGATCTTTCTCTAGAGTGTCTGCTCACACTCTTCCTGTCCTTACTTCCATTGTTTTGGTTTGATCCCATATTAGCTTTCTGTTGAAGGTCTGTTAGGATATGAAGTAGGGTAACATTGATCTAATGTTTCTCTTCTTTTTCCTTAGTCAATCTTTCATTGAAACTTCTCATAGTCTCAACTATTTGTGGAGGTGTGATTTATGCCCTCCTTCCATTGGATTACATTTTGCCATTACCACCTTCCACATCTTCTTCATGTTCATAGGGATTTTGCACATCATCCATGATGATCATTCCAATATCTAACCTCCTATTTCTTCTACTACAATGGTCTTACTATTGCTTCTAGAGATGTGCAAAAAGGAAATTTATTATTTGTCATCTTAATAAATCTTGATATTTTAACATTATTGTGTTGGGTTATTTTTTTCACTCAAAGGCTAAGTGTTGAAACCATTGCTCTGATACCACTTTTTCATATACTCGGCGGTTTCAGTGACCCATTGTGACCATGGGGGATGTTTTTCTCTCTGATATCAATACAACTCTATATCCACATTTGTACATCAATAGTGATTCCCCACGCACATCATACCTCAATATATGCACAATACTACATACACTAACTTTAATCCCTACACAATTGTTTCACTTGTCAATTTATATTGCGTAGATAAATTGTGCATGTCAACTCTGACCATTGTGTAATCCACCCCATGACAATATTTAGCCACTACATGTCAACCATAGTGTGGGAAATCTAAATTCTAATGGCCATTACCATATCCCTATAGAGTTACTATTATATGCATAAATGGGATTCATATACAATACATACATATATATGCAATCATTTCATGAAGTGCGATCACACTTAGATGTCAAGAATCATGATTATTACTACCAAGACAATTCATATTCACATCTACTAATTACATCATGTATCTTATCATTCCAACCAGCATTCATACCATTAATTTTAAATAGCAACACTGAGACATCAAGTAAACACTTATCTTAAATGTAGCTTTTCCAAGCAACTGATTACGTAAGAGAAATGGTCCACCTAACCATAGTCACTTTATCTATAATATAATATTTCTTCTAGGAGGCCACCCTCATGCTGAACATGATTTTCTTAAGGAAAGGGGAACTATCCAATCTCACTTACATTTAATAAGCACAAGTCCAAAGCCAAGTTAGAAAGAAACTAGGTTCACAAACGATCTACAATCATGTAAACTCAATATCAAGCCAAGCTAGTGCGCAACTGGGTTAAAAACATGCAAATGTAGTAGAGGGGAAATTCTAACTAGTAAAAACACAACAGAGTTGCAAGAACCTTACCAAACTTAGGCAGTTTGGGGTCCACAATAGCCTCCCCTCACAGCACCAAGAAGGTATCCTTGACTACTCAACAATCTCTTAAGCGTCACCTTCCTCCATGTGTTATTCACCATGTGTATAAAAATACCACCCAAAACCGATTATCTACTAGGAGGTCTCAACCTTTACTAGTCTCATTATCCAGTTTCGTGCTCCATACCACTTAGTCAAAATACCATAGTGTTATAGACAAATTAGGAAAAGAGAAACATTCATATTTGGTTGACCAAGTTCATAATTGTAGAGACCTTTTGCAGACTCAGTCATCTTGAGGTTCACATTACCCACCCCACTTAGCACCAAGAAGGTACCCCTTCAATGTCAACAGGTCCTTAGGTGTCACCTTCCCTTAGGTGGTATTCAATGTGTGCATAGAAAGACCACCCAAACCTGATATCATCTTCCAAGAGGTTTTTTCTTCCAATGTTTAAAAATATTGGTTGTGCACAACCAACTACCTTCCAAGGGATCACTCCAATCCTTGTCTAACTTACCAATTGGGTTATAACATGATAAGAATCACCCATACTCAACAACACATCAAAACAATGGGTAGAACAAGGAAGTCTAGTGTGTAATGTTACTAGTGCAGGATTCAACAAGTACATGGTATTCTTGTGAAAACTTGGCACATTACAGAGGGTTCAAAGAACAAATTCACCATTGTTATACATACTCATTATTGGAACAACTTTGTAACCATTGGCATACACTCACAATTTCAATGGGAACAGGAACAAGTTCAACAAATGGGGAAATTTTCTAGCTCTTGCCAAAGGAAACACAAGGTAAAACACATAAAGGATGTACTCATGCAC
This sequence comes from Pseudotsuga menziesii, assembly GCA_001517045.1. Classification (NCBI taxonomy): domain Eukaryota; kingdom Viridiplantae; phylum Streptophyta; class Pinopsida; order Pinales; family Pinaceae; genus Pseudotsuga; species Pseudotsuga menziesii. Next base: position 185,177 of record LPNX010198694.1, on the reverse strand, counting down.
TCTATACTTGACTTTCATATAGGACCATGAACCACACTCAAATCATTCAACACCAATAGATCAATACATCGACATGAATGGTCGAATTTCTTAGATCAAGGAACTATCTACCTTGACTTCCAACTGACAAATAAATTAAGAATGACGTCAATTTGACAGATCACTTACCCAATAAGAGACCCCCATTCCTATTTCTGTAGGGTGGCTATTGCAAGAAATCTCAAACCCATGCCTTCCTTCCCCTAAGACAATAATTGTCTCAACTACCTCCTTGTTGGAAACATTAAATGATTGGGTCGAATGATTCAACTTGATTGTTGATGGATCATGTCTTCTCTTGGACACTTGGATATGATATATTGGATTCAAGGATTAATATGTCACTTTCTAACCTTATTAAAATCATTCCCCATGCTCTTGTTTCCTTGCACAATTAGAAGTGGGATTTCTTTATTAGTATCATGCACATGTACATCACATTACAACTCTATTTCACTTGACCAACACATGGTTCACTAACCATATTTACTTGATGACACAATTATATATATCTATATATTCAGGATGGCCATGGTGGAGACTTGTCCTTGAACTCCTCACCATGTTCCTTACAACAATAAATGATATTACATCATTTATATAGTTTATGCCAAGGGGTCAAAACTAGGGACATTATAATTTTGAAAATCTAGAATCTTGTCACATGTGGTAGGGAAGCTAGAATATGAGGGTTATATATACAAGTGGTTAGGAAGACTTATTTCCACAATGCTTACATATTTTAAAATATTAACAAATAATGACAGAATATGTTTTCATTTCAAAATATTTTAACATTAAACATGTTACAACAACTTATTTCCAACTTCAATGAACATTAATACAAATATAAAGGGAATGTTATGGTTGGATTAATCAAACTCAACTAGCATATTGTTGTGAATCTTATGTCTCAATCCCCTAACACATTTTAAGAAAAGTTTAAGGAAACATCAAAGATAAATCCCATTATGACCTCATAATTTACCTTCCTTACTTCAAAGATATTCCTTTTTTATTTGTAGGAGGGATTTCCCAAATACTTCTATTTAATTTGGAAATTAAGTTTAGATGGAAAATACTGGATCAAACAATGTTTTTTTTAGATATTATAAAGAAGAGTGGACAGATCCAATTGGACTAGTTCTTGTTGTACAGTTATAAAGTCTTGGTTAACATACATTAGCTTAGAATGGAAGGTTTAGAAATGATAATAAGTCAATCTACAAAAATATTCAACTTGTACCTAAATTCAATCAGCTTTATTCGCATGTTCTAGATGAGATCATTCCAAGGAACCATTTCATAACAATTGATAACGTTAGATGTTTAATAATCAAATTATTGTTAAAGGCAAATGGATATCTATTTAGAAATGTACCTAAAGAACATCTATTGAGATATATGTAGAGGAAAATGGATATGTTTTCATTCAATAAATCACGTGTATGGTCAAGTCGAGGTAATGGTGAATTTGGGGAGAGGGGAGGGTCAATATTTATTTTTTTAAATAGAATCCCAAATCGCGCACGTGATTTATAACTCATCAATGAGTTACAAATAATGTACGTGATATATAGCTTATCAATGAGTTATAAATCACTTGTGTGATATATAATTTATAACTAAAAAAAATTGTATTTTCCAAATAAAAAAATGTATTTCCCACAAGTCCTTGCTTATGCATGCTAAAATAGTATTAGTACTAGTTAGTACAAATGGAGTAGAATTAGACTAAACCATAAATTTTCAATGAGAAAGAGATCATAAAAAATGACAAAGGATGTTGTAGGGTGCTGATGTGTGGTGGTTGATGGAATTATTCCTATTCCTAAATGTATGGGAGATTTTATTAGGACCTAAGTCCTAGTTCATGACCTTAGATATGTAGAAGTTTCCTTTATAGCATAAGGCCTAGGTTTTGTCCATCTACAATATATAGTGTTTAGACTGATACCTAATTACAAAATCTTCCTAATGGTGCACATATCCATATTCTAACCAACCATACCCTCAATATTTCATATGTAATTCTTTTAAATGTAATTATGGACTTTGGATGATTAGAACTTATTTTACAACATAGAGCTAACCACTTACTCCACCAACCATATATAAGGCCTTGAGACCTATAACTAGATTTATACCTGAATTCACCATTAATAGATTGATGGTACCCTCAGGAGTTCATGTGTGCCTATTTGAGACATTGTGATTTTCCCTATATACATAGAAGCTTTCTTAAAATGATTCTTTAGTTCCTAAGGACCAACATTTTTCTCCTTATCATGTCCAATGAACTAAGACCCATGCTTAGTGATAAACATTTCCCCACTCAAAGGACAGGGATACCTAAGAAATGAATTTTGTGGTGTTTAACACAATACTCTTATCTTAGGTTGTTAGAAGCTTTCTTAGGGCCTATGGGATAGGTTTTAGACCCAAACCATGTACAAGGAATAAAAACCCATACCTAGAGATCAAATACTTGTCATGTTTCTCATATTCCTAATTGAAGGCCAAATATCCACTTCTATGGTCATCTAGGGTGGTTTTAGTTATCGGTCATTGTAACACCTCGTTTTGACATTTCTACCTGAACTACTATTATATGTTGTATTTGTTTGATTGTGAGACCTCGTCGGTTTGACGACACTGTGGACATATGGTTCTATTATTTTGTCGATATATATATGTGTGTGTGTGATGATAGTATTATGGTCGGTAGTCATGTTTAGATATGTATCATGTGTTAATTATGTCAAATATATGGAAATTACTGAATGATGGGTACGTGGATACCATTATAGATATATGTTGAAATAATGAATGTTAGGCCAGGTGCATGGCGAATGAATGAGTTTATTGTTGTCATGTTATGATGGGATTTATGTGTACATATCAAGGATTATGCACGATATCCTATATTGTATGTCGAGGACTAACTTACAGGTTGAAACGGCTAAGTGATAGCTGGATCCTACGAGGTGGGAGGACCTCGGGGACATGGACTTCTAAAGATAAAATGGTATGCGAATGATGCATTTATTTACTTTCGTATGGTTATTATGCTGTTTATTATGATGTATGTTATGACATGGGTGGGGTAGAGTTCCAGGAAACTCAACCGCCCAGATTGGTTATACGATGACAGACCGAGTACAAGTGCAACGCTGTTGTTATGTCAAGTAGACATAGTCCCTTGTTCCATTAGGGGGGGGTGGAGGATTTACCCACCGTTTATCCCCGAAACCCAGAGTCATGGGAGGGCTGTGCTACAGCGCGCTCCCCAAGGTGTGTGATGATGACTGGTGGTTGCCTGTTGGGGAAGCTTGGTCGATGTGGTCGACACTTCCGCTTACGGGTTCTAGCTGGAACCGGTCATGAATTGACATTCCAGGGTAGTCCAGCAGAGGACAGGATAGGATGTGGAAGTTAGTAATGATGTAGGTAGAGAGATGTAGCATGAAGTAGGGGTGAAAACAAGATCTAACTGTAGGTGTGTAAAACCCTTGATTAGTATGTGTCGTAAATCAGTGATGTATGAATTGTCGTAACATGGATTTCAGTAAACTAATGGATCATACCTTGTAAACTATGCTAAAACATGTGTCGGTAAATAATAAAGTTCCTTGATTATGATTGATGTATGTGAATTATTACTTTTAGTGTACTTACGTGAGGAATGTAAGCAGTAGGTACGC